>MU204300.1:1938962-1953943 GCA_017309775.1 Paedocypris sp. Pulau Singkep | reverse complement strand
GGTATTTGAATGAATTGCACCCGAAAAGCGAGAGAGAGAGAGACAGACAGAGATGATGTGAGAGAGAAAGAGAGAGCGAGCAAGAGTGTGTTGCAGAGTTAGAATGTGTGCGTGTCAAAGAGAGAAAAAAAAGAGTAGGATAGAGAGGGAGAGAGAGAGAGAGAGTGTGTGTGTGTGTGTGTGTGTGTGTGTGTGTGTGTAAGAAAGAGAGAACGAAATATGGGAGAGATAGAGAGAGTGTATGTGTCAAGTGAAAGAAAGTGAGTGAAAGAATGGAATTGTGTGAAAGCAAAATAAATTGAGTGAGAGAAAGAGAAAAAAATTGAGTGAGTGAAAGAGAAAGAAATTGAGTGAGTGAGTGAAAGAGAAAGAAATTGAATGAGTGAAAAAGAAAGAGAGTGAGTGAATGAGTGAGTGTGTGCCAAAAAGAGTGAGTGTGTAAAAGAGAAATAAAGAAATAAAGAGGGCGTGTCAAAGACAGAATGAAAGCCACAGACAGAGAAAGGGAATGCACGTGTCTGCTTGATAAAAAAAGAGAACGCAAACCCGCATTTTCAGAAAATCTCAGACTCACCGTGTGCACTAATAAACTAGAGCTGCGTTAAATAAGAACATAAATAAATAAATGGCGAAATAAATAAATCCGACCGGAACACCAACTCTGTTAGGTCTCGACCTTTTACGAGTGCAAATAACTTACCTCCCACTCCTCCAGCAGCCTCGCCATGTCCGCGTCATTATAATCACGGATATCTTTCTTCTTTTTCGGTTTGCTGTCCGCGCAATCAACCGCAATGAAGAAAAGCAGGAGCAGCAACACCGACAGAGTGGTGCAGCTGATGGAAGACGCCATCTTTAAAACCTGGAGCTGCCTGATTGGCTGAAACCCTCTGGTTTGAAGAAGAGGGAGTGTCAAGGGTCACATGATTGAAAGTAGCTTTTTCCCGTCATTTCATTAAATACGTTAAAATAGCGCATTAGACTAAATACCGTAGATAATTAAATGAACAAGTAATAATGTACTTTACAAAATTTGCAAAAGAGGGGAAAAGACGGAGTCAGTCCAAACCAATTCCTTGTTATCGTAAATTGGCCAATAAAGTTTTCTGATTCTGATTACAAAAAAAAATTAAGTATTCAAAATGCTTAATTTTGATGTGCACTAAATTGAAAATGCATTAAAAGACGTACTACAGCAATTGAAGTAACTGATACATCTTAACTAAAAAACTAAATAAACTAAAGCAATACATGAATGAAAATATAGCATTCGTGAATAATAAAAACATAAAGTGTTTTGACAATGAAAAAACAATGAAAACAAAGTGTACCGGTATATTAATTTTATGTTGACGTCTAGTAAACAACACATATGGAGGAGAAAAAGAAATATAGAAAAAAGAAGAAAAAAGAAAGACAACATTAAAAATAATGCTGTCATATTATAATAATAGCAATATTATCATTACTACTACTACTACTACCACTACTACTACTATAATAATAATAATACCAAATAATAATAATAATAATAATAATAATAATAATAATAATAATAATAAAAGAAGAACAAGAAGAAGAAGAAGAAGAAGAAAGTAATGAACACAAAAAAAGACATTTTTTTTTTTATTTTAAATGGTTTTTTTTCTCGTTTTTTTTAAACGTTCTTCGGGCTGTGAAAGTGTGTGAAGAGAATCTGGAGCGTTTCCTCAGGACACTCCACCCTGTGGCACCGAGCCCTGAGCGCGCGCGCGACACTCATCCAGCCGCCTCGGGCTCCCGCTCGGGACGGGGCGGGTGCGTTTAAAAACGCGTTTAAAACCCCGGAGAGACATGTTAGTTCTGTCGTTTCATTTCCAGCCTTTCCTTTCGTTCATTGAGAACTTTTCTACAGCATTTACGTCATGGCTTTTGAGCGGCGAAACCGACTTCCCTTCCCAACATTAGTCTTCCGGTTCACGCCGCGCGATAATGAAGGCGGTAGGGCGAGTTTAAAACAAAACATGTCTTTACTCCCTATAGTGAAAAAACCTAATAAAAAAATCTAATCTGCTCCCATCCCATAAGAAGACGTTTTATGAGTTAATATATGAGTTATATAGGAGTTTATAAGTTAAATATATTTTTAAAAACTAGCTCTGGTAATAGAAGCGTCCAGCAGTAATAAAATGGTAATTACCAAAAAACAAAACAATTCTTGTTCGTACTGTTGTGCTTTATTAAGATTACAACATACATTATATTCTATTAGTTTTCGAATCGTGCAGTTGTTGTCCATGTACTGTACAGGAACCTCGACTTGAAAAATAAAGTGTGCGTGTGCGATTATTTGCTATTACGTTTATTAATAAATTACCTCACTATTCATTTATTAAACACTATTAATTCACTTAAACAGAGACTTCGCTTTATTCTGCATTAGAGAATCGGCATTGAATAAGCGCGCCGGCGCCCGCAGCAAACGAAGTATCAAACTTGACGGCGCCGCTTTGAATGCGAACATTGTGAAAGTAAACACCCGCACGCGCGCGCGCCTACCTGTTGGAACTACACCGACTGTGCAACTACACAGACTACTAACAGAGCAAGAGGGAGCGGACACCGTCTCAAAGGCGCTTTGAGCTCTTCGCCCTCACGCCGGGTGGTTACGCCGAGTGGACGTCACGGTTTTCACCAAGCGCGCGGCGGATTCCGACGTTCCGCCCGGATGACGCGCGCTGATCGCCCGGTCGAGGAGGCGAGCTAACAGGCTACTCGGAGTCAGCCACACCCTCCCGCGGGCTTCCGGATAGACACGCGCGCGCGATGTAGCGGCGCCGCACACGCGATCCGTCACGCCGGGCGTTACAAACATGGCCGGGAACCACGTAACCCACGTTTTCCTCCAGGAAAGGGCGTGTGGGCGATAGATATGCGCGAGGAGCCGAGCTTGCCCTGGGAACTTGGATCGAAGAAGAAGAAGAGGCGGCTGAAGGCGGTTTTCGCGCGTTTGGGGAACTTTCGGGGCGTCTGGAGATGATGATGATGATGATGGAGATGGAGCGGCGGCGCGCGGTGTTGTTCCCCGCGTCTCATCAGCATCATGTGGCCCGGAGGAGATATGAACCGGCGTGTGCCACGGACTGAGGCAGCTTCCCAGTGGCTTTATGTGGGCATGGCAGCGCGCTGGTGCTCTTCTGAAGGAGCTTCGGGGGTGTTGGAGGACCAGTAGATCCAGTCTGGAGTCAAACGGCGTTCATCATTGGAGCTTGTTGTGCTTTCTGAAGGACTTTGAGAAGCCTCGGCCAGTTCTGCTCGCCGGACGATGTCATAAGTTGTGGTGGTGGTCTTCTGAAGGAGTGTTGGAGGACCAGTAGATCCAGTCCGAAATCAAACTGCTTTCATCAAACACTCGAATGGTGCTTGTTATGCTTCCTGATGGACTTTGAGAAGCCTTGGCCAGTTTCGTTCTGCGGTTGATGTCAAGGCGGTGGTCTTCTGAAAGAGCTTTGGAGGACCAGTAGATCCAGTCTGAAGTCACACCGCCACATTTGTGCTTCAATCACACACGCTTGTTATGCTTTTCTGAAGGACTTTGAGAAACCTCGGCCAGTTCCGCTCTCCAGATGATGTCATAAGTTGTGGTGGTGGTCTTCTGAAAGAGCTTCGGGGGTCTTGGACGTGTTGGAGGACCAGAAGATCCACTTGCTTTCACCAGACACATGCTTTCTGAAGGACTTTGAGAAGCCTCGGCCAGTTCCGCTCTCCAGACGATGTCAGAAGTTGTGCTGGTGGTCTTCTGAAGGAGCTTTGGAGGACCAGTAGATCCAGGCCACACTCGCTTTCACCAGACACACATGCTTTCTGAAGGACTTTGAGAAGCCTCGGCCAGCTGGACCATGTGGTGGGTTTGACGCTTGCGAGCATCGATCTGAGATGGCCAGCGGCGGGTCGGAGGGCGAGGCGTGCCCCAGCGCCCCCTGTGGTGGCCCGCAGCAGCGCAAGAGACTGGTCTGGGCCTGCGACGCCTGCAAGAGCAAAATGCAGCTGGTGGCCGACCTGCTGCTGCTGTCCAGCGAGCCGCGCCCGGTGCTGAGCGGCGAGCTGACCTTCGACAAGTGCCGGGACACGGTGATCGCCCGCACCAAGGAGCTGTCCATCATCGTGCACGACCTGCAGAGCCAGCTCAACATGGGCAAGCACGCGGAGGTGGCTGAGCGGCTGGCGGAGATGGGCGAGCTGGTGGTGTCTCTGACCGAGTGCTCCGCCCACGCCGCCTACCTGGCCGCCCTGGAGGTGCCGGGCTCTCAGCCGGCGGAGGCGGGGCTTGTGGACCGCTACAAGGTGACCCGCTGCCGGCACCAGGTGAAAAGGACTTTTATTTCTACTTTTAATTTTTAGCTTTTTCATTCAGAGTGGTTCTGAGTTTCAGTCGGATAAAGTCGGAATTGGAAAACTTATTTGTACGCAGAAGTGGACATTTGTCTTTGGTTTACTATATATTATTATTATTATCGCACATTTAGAAATTATATATTATATTTTTATTACTAATTACATTTATTTACCTTTTACACTTCAATATTCAATAATACAAGATTTTACAGTTTTTCATGTTATTAATAATTGTTAATACTAAAGACTTATTCATAATAAATTATTATTGTGATTAATCGAGATTAATTTGGTTGGAGAAGTGTGATTAACTAGTTAAAAAACGGGCAAACTGGCAAGTGCGATTAATGGCGTTAATCCATTAATCCAAAACTGGACGCGACTAAGCATGTTTAACGACTCGCGTGCGTTAACGCGTTAACTTTGACCGCCCTAACACCCGCCCAACCTGTCCAGGTGGAGCAGAGCTGCGGCCTCCTGCGCTCCACGCCGCTGCCCGAGCTGACCCCGCCCCTGCTGCTGGAGTTCTTGCAGGACGTCCTGCGGAGCCTCACCGCCCTCACCGAGGCCTCCACGCTGGCCAGCGAGCAGTCACGTGACCGCTTCGCCCGCGAGCAGTTCAAGGCGGCGGTGAAGAGCATGAGCACCTGTGCCACGGCGCTGCTGGCCTGCGTGCGCGAGCTGAAGGCGTGTCCGGGCGAGCTGTCCCGCCACCGCTGCGTGCTCTTCAGCGCCCCCCTGGTGCAGGCCGTGCACGCCCTGGTGGGGTTCGCCACAGAGCCGCAGTTCCTGGGCCGGGCGGCGTGCGTGCCCCCCGAGGGGCGGGGCGTGCTGACGGCGGTGCTGGGCGGGGCCATGAGCGTGGTGTCGGCCTGCGTCCTCCTCACGCAGGCTCTGAGGGACGTGGCCCAGCACCCCGAGGTGCCCGTCTACCCCGAGAGGCTGAGGAACGCCGCCTGTGCCGTGTGGGACGGGTGCACGCTGCTGTCCCAGGCGCTGAGGGAACGCTCCTCGCCCAGGACGCTGCCGCCCCTCAGCTCCCAGCCTGTCAAGTGAGGCTCCGGCCAATCAGAGAGTCCGCCTGTGTGTGTGTGTGAAAATAAGACATTACCAAGCAAACTCTGCCTGTGAAGGAATGATTCGACCAATCAGAGAGTCCGGTTGTGTTGTGCGTGTGTGTGTGTGTGTGTGTGTGTGTGTGTGTGTGTGTGTGTGAGAAAATAAGACATCAAGCTAAATTTGCCGCCCCTCAGCTCTCAGCCTGTGAAGTAATGATTCGACCAATCAGAGAGTCCGCCTGTGTTGTGTGTGTGTCAGAGGTTTTTACACTTTTTCAAAGTTTTCAAAGACTTATTCTATTTTAACGTGCCGGTTTGTGTTGTGTGTGTTTTTTCACCCCACCCACTCTCCCATTGGTTTGTGTTTGTCATGCATGTCTTAATTCCAGTATATAAGAAGAAAGGAAGACAAAAAGAAAAAAAAACAATAATAATAAATGTAAAGAATAAGTAAGAAATTACCAAGCAAACTCCGCCCGTCAGCTCTCAGTCTGTGAAGTAACGATTCGACCAATCAGAGAGTCCGGTCGTGTGTGTGTGTGTGTGTGTGATGACGGTTTATCTCAGTGTTCTGCAGAAATCCTCAGTGACGTGTGTGTGTGTGTGCACAATTAATGTGTGTGTGCGCACAATTAATCGTTAAAAGATCACGATCTCGATTCTACCTCTTCACGATCTGAATCCAGCATTTATACGATTTCGCCTGTTATAACTCTCTGATCGATCTGCATTAAATACCGCGGTAGACTCCGACATTTTACTACCTGAAAAAGGATTTTATTCTGAACTGTGTGTTTACACTCAGCAAACCACATACAGTAAAAATCTACAGTTGAGGACAAAATTATTAGCTCCCATAAAATAATTATTGTTTGATAAGCATTTCAAACGTGCTTTTAAACAGAGCTAATCATTTTGTCCTCAACTGTACATAATACTGTACTTTGGAATGTTTATTTTTATTACGTTTGGTGATTTTTATTTTTTCCTTTTCAACATTACTTTTACATTACATTATATTTTCCATCCCATCTATTTAAATTGAATGCAAAGAGTAATATGTGTTATTATATTGCTGTTTGACAACCTGCTTTTCAGGGTTGAATAATTAAGATAATAAAATATCCAGAAAGAATCGTGATCTTTATTCTAAGCAAAAAAAATTTGTAATTCTCAATTGATCCAGAATCGTGCAGCTCTAGTGTGTGTGTGTGTGTGTGTGTGTGTGTGTCCCATAGGTTTTTATACTATTTACAAAACTAGCGTAAAAAATATTTTAACGTGCTGGTTTGTGTTGTGTGTGTTTTCTTTCTCCACCCTCTCTCTGATTGGTGTGTATTGTGTGTTTTTTTTCTCTACCCTCTCTCCGATTGGTGTGTATTGTGTGTTTTCTTTCTCCACCCTCTCTCTGATTGGTGTGTGTTGTGTTTTTTTTTTTTCTCCACCCTCTCTCTGATTGGTTTGTGTTTATCATGCATGTACTGGAGTATTTATTTCAAGTTATTAAAACGTGGTTCCTCGTAACTGTTTTTGCGAGACGTCTCTGTGTAAAGATTAAAATACTTGATTGCTTTCAAATTCAGTCCACGGAACGTTTGACTTTCTTTGACGAGATGGTCCTGATATTTAGACTTTTGTGTAAGTTTTAACGTTTGTTTGCTGTTTTATACTAGAAATATCAACTTTTAAGTCACTTGGAAAAAGCTTGTTAATTTCATTCAAATTAATTTCTTCCAGTAATATATAATATTCCAGTATATAAGAAGAAAGGAAGACAAAAAGAAAAAAAAAAACAATAATAATAATAAATGTAAAAAAATAAAGAAATTACCAAGCAAAAAATTATTTTATTTTATACTTTTATATTTTTTGTTATTATAATAATATTTAAAAAATTCAACATTTTTGTTTTTATAATATTGATAAGTCCTCGCTAACACAATACATCAACATTTCAAATACAATTGTAGGCCGTGGTCATTATAATATTGACAGTTCAATCGTGTTTTCTGTTATTTTGAGATGATCAAGCAATAGCAAAGAAGTATTTTTCCACTTTGAAACTTCTGCTTGTCTTATTTAGTGTAATCTACATATAAACAAAAAATGTTTCAGTTGACATATTTGTAACGTCCGCTACATGTTTTTGTTACAAAGATAATGTTCATGTCAATTTGACTCTTCAGACAAAATAGAAGCTAAAAAGAGTCAGAAAGATCAAATACTATTGGTTTCTTTGCAACAATGAGACATAATACACCGCTGTCTCACACACACACACACACTTTTAGGGAACTTTTTGGTTTCTGACACTTATATGCGTAATAAAAGGCCCCGGGTTGATGCTCCTCTGAAGCGAACGCAACAGGAGACGTCATCTAGTGATGTCAGAAACGTACTTGGTTGTTCCACAGCAGAAGGTGTTTTTGTGAAGCTGGTTCTGATGGTTTCCAGACGCTGATAAGCTCCTGCGTCTCCATCTTCAGCCTCCGCCGGCGTTTGAAGTCTCAGGAATGTTTATCTGTCGTGCAGCATCTTTCGTGTGAAGCCTGATCCCGCATGTTTCCTGGACACACACACACACACACACACACTAATCTGGAGAGAAAATATAAAGTATATTAAATTCTGCAACAATCAAATGAAATTAAATCAACAATTTAAAACAAAAGAAAATGAATGTAAAGTTAAAAAATGTATACGTGTATGTGTATACCGTATGTATATATATAAAAAGTTATCTTTAACAATTTAACCACAAATTTTAAATTACATATTTAAATAAATTCCTAATTAATTACAGTTTTCTCTGCTATTTATAAAATAATTTGTTTTTTCTATGTATACGCGCACACACACAATTTTATGAAAAACACTGTACTTGTACATAGACACACACACACACACACATACGTATATGCACAAACAATTATCTTCATACACACTAGACAATCCTAACAGATTGAACGACTTTCTCTGCTGTAATTATTAAAAAAAAAAGTCCAAATTTGTATTTGCTGTATACACACACACACACACACACACACACACACTCACTGTATATATTTAGAGACACACACAAATACGTATATTCACACACAATTACCTTCATACACACCAAACACAAACCTAAAAGATTGAACGACTTTTTCTCCTGTAAAAAAAATCCTACTTTTATTTGCTCTGTACACACACACACACAACTATCTTCATACAACACCTGACAGATTGAACAACTTTCTGCTGTAATTATTTTAAAAATATATAATTGTCACACACACACACACGCACACACACACACACACACACACACACACACACAACTATCTTCATACACACTCTGACAAACCTGACAGATAAAACAACTTTTTGTGGTGTAAAAATTGTAATTGTACTTGCTGCATACACACACACACACACACACACACACACACACACACACACACACACACACACACACACACACAATCTTCATACACACTTTGTGACAAATCCCGACAGATTGAAGGTTTTCTCTGGCGTAATTATGAAGGCCCCGCCCCTTCCTGTCTCATTCTATTCTTTGTGAGAAGACAAACGTGCTGGTGCACAACAGGAAGCGGAGCGCGCGGGTCTATCAGGAGACGCTTCCTTCAGGCCACAGAATGTCGGGTGTCGCCCGTTTCCTGCCGCAGGGTCGAGACCTCCACACTCCTGCTGCGCGGGTAAACACCTGCTCCTCACACACACACACACACACACACACACGGACGTCATACGCTAATATGATCTGAGATCAACACAAAACGTGTGTGTGTGTGTGTGTGAGTACAGTACGTATATACATGTAGACACACTGGTGTGTGTGTGCGTGTGACTACACTATATATACTACATACAGTACTATGCACACAGTGTGTGTGCGCGTGTGTGTGTGTGTGTGTGTGTGTGTGTGTGTGTGTGTGTAGATAGAGTCCATCTATACACACGGTGTGTCCGGGCAGCAGCTGTGATGTTTCTCCGTCACCATGACTTCGCGAGATTCGATACAGAGCGTTTCAGATGTCGCCCGCTCACACAATGGACACGCCCGGGTCATTGTGCTGGTGTGTGTGTGTGTGTGTGTGTGTGTGTGTGTGTGTGAGCGCAGGTCCAGTTTCAGTCCGGCAACTCAGCACATTACACGCAGCAAACGCACAACTGCTGAGAAACACACAAGGTCAAACTTTCCAGGGGCAAAATAACACAAAGAATAACACATTCTAATACACACAATTACACATGGACAGGATCATTTTGTGTGTTGGTATAATACATACACATTACTATACACAAAGGTATTTACAGTATCAAAATTCTGTTTGATTGGGACCTAAACCATAAAAGTTATAAATAGAAGCACGGGTGGCAGTGCTAGGTCTGTGACACGCCCACCACGCCCAGTTTCAACAACAGGTTCCGGCTCTTGTAGGAACGAATTTAACGGATCTGCAACCAGTATAGTGGAGCGATTAGAGTAGAGTAGATTAATAGATTAGATTAGATGAGTAGAGTAGAATAGAGTAGATTAAATGAGTAGAGTTGAGTAGATTCAATTACATGAGTAGAATAAAGTAGAGTAGAGGAGTAGATTAGATGAGTAGAGTAGATTAGATGAGTAGAGTAGAGTAGAGTAGATTAGATGAGTAGAGTAGATTAGATGAGTAGAGTAGAGTAGAGTAGATTAGATGAGTAGAGTAGAGTAGATTAGATTAGATGAGTAGAGTAGAGTAGATTGGATGAGTAAAGTAGAGTAGATTAGATGAGTAGAGTAGAGTAGATTAGATTAGATGAGTAGAGTAGAGTAGATTAGATGAGTAGAGTAGAGTAGATTAGATTAGTAGAGTTGAGTAGATTCGATTAGATGAGTAGAGTAGATTAGATGAGTAGAGTAGAGTAGATTAGATGACTGGAGTAGAGTAGATTAGATGAGTAGAGTTGAGTAGATTAGGTTAGATGAGTAGAATAGAGTAGAGTAGAGTAGAGTAGATGAGTAGAGTTGAGTAGATTCAATTACATGAGTAGAATAAAGTACAGTAGATTAGATGAGTAGAGTAGAGTAGATTCGATTAGATGAGTAGAGTAGATTAGATGAGTAGAGTTGAGTAGATTCGATTAGATGAGTAGAGTAGATTAGATGACTGGAGTAGAGTAGAGTAGATGAGTAGAGTTGAGTAGATTAGTAGAATCGATTAGATTAGATTGGATGAGTAGAGTAGAGTAGAATATAAAGTAAAGAGTAAAGAAGAGCGTAGGAGTAGAGTAGAGTAGAGCAGAGTAGGAGTGGTAGAGGATATTAGATTAGATATGTAGAGTAGAGTAGGAAAAGAGTAGAGTAGAGTAGAGTAGAGTAGAGTAGAATGTCGTCACTGCTGACGAATAAAAGTTAAGCTAACGAAGGAAAGTGGAACTTAATCAGGTTTAAAGCTATTAGTTTCCATCAACAATGCGGGCGTGGTGGGCGTGGTCATCACAGTGACACACTACACAGCGGCACACGTGCGTCTTAATCTCTCTGATAGTTTATAATTGTCCCTCTTTGTCCCAATTTAAGGAAATTTTGTCCCAAATAAACAATCAATATTAGACTTTTTATTAAGAGACTTGTTAATTTGTGTCCAATCATCTGGAATAAGCCCAGCATATACGTACAACGCTTCACACGTGTAACTGTTTCAGCACGGTGTTGGCGCAGAAGCAGCTGTTTGCTTTAACATCTGCCCGGGATGTTTGGCATGAAATTCCTCCCGTTGACCTCTGCCTGACCCCAGGAGGACCATTCTCACCCCGCCCTCCTACTCGCCGTGTCGCCCCAGATGGTGGAACTGTCTGAAGCTCACCTCAGCTTCTGCTCCTCACTGCACTTCAGTCAGAGCTCAGACAGACAGACAGCTTCTTCAGTCAGACAGACAGACAGGTTCTTCAGTCAGAGTTCAGACATACAGACAGCTTCTACCGTCAGACAGAAAAAGAGACAGACAGACAGTTTCTTCAGTCAGAGCTCAGACAGACAGACAGCTTCTACCGTCAGACAGACAGACAGGTTCTTCAGTCAGAGTTCAGACATACAGACAGCTTCTACCGTCAGACAGAAAAAGAGACAGACAGACAGTTTCTTCAGTCAGAGCTCAGACAGACAGACAGTTTCTTCAGTCAGACAGAAAAAGAGACAGACAGACAGGTTCTTCAGTCAGAGCTCAGACAGACAGTTTCTTCAGATAGACAGACAGACAGGTTCTTCAGTCAGAGCTCAGACAGACAGACATCTTCAGTCAGAGTTCAGACAGACAGACAGACAGTTTCTTCAGTCAGAGTTTAGACAGACAGACAGACAGTTTCTTCAGTCAGAGTTCAGACAGACAGACAGACAGACAGACAGTTTCTTCAGTCAGAGCTCAGACAGACAGACAGCTTCTACAGTCAGACAGAAAAAGAGACAGACAGACAGACAGACAGGTTCTTCAGTCAGAGCTCAGACAGACAGTTTCTTCAGTTAGACAGACAGACAGTTTGTTCAGTCAGAGCTCAGACAGACAGTTTCTTCAGTCAGAGTTAAGACAGACAGTTTCTTCAGTCAGACAGAAAAAGAGACCGACCGACAGACAGACAGACAGTTTCCTCAGTTAGAGGAAAGACAGACAGCTTCTATCATCAGAGTTCAGACAGACAGTTTCTACATTCAGACATAAAAACAGACAGACAGTTTCTCCAGTTAGAGTTCAGACAGACAGTTTCTTCAGTCAGAGTTCAGACAAACAAACAAACAAACAATATCTTCAGTCAGAGATCAGACAGACAGACAGTTTCTTCAGAAAGAGTTCAGTCAGACAGACAGTTTCTTCAGAGTTCAGTCAGACAGACTTTTTATTTTTCCATCAGACTTCAGACAAACAGCTTCTTCAGTCAGAGTTCAGACAGACAGTCAGCTTCATCAGACAGACAGACACATAGCTTCTGTTCATTTCGAGGCTGAACACGCCCACAGACGAGGCGAACCAATCACAGAGCCAGATAACAGTAACAGTAACGTACTAATAATCAGTGCTCTGTCTCCTCAGCCTGGCTACAACAATTTTCTCTACAAATTATTTAGCGTTTTTTCTTAAAACAAACGTACATGAGACAAATCATTAATGTAATTATATAATAATAACAAATGGAAATACTGTAGTTTAAACAATTTATAATATCAACCACTAGATGGCAGTAAAAGTGCGTCAGACGATTGTTTGCGCGTCACATTTCTTTTAACACGCTGCATTTTCTGGCCACGAGAGGGCGTCTGCGCTCACAATTCACAAACCAAGTTTTAAAGGTCCAATTATCGTGATATTTTTTTTATTCCAAGACTAACTCGTAATATTTTTAAATCACCAGTTACTTACACACAACCACTAACTTGTATTTAAAGGTTACAGTTTAAAATAAACTGTCACTTATTTTTAAAATGAATTCCAGAGCAAAACGACAATTTATTAAGGAAGTATAGTAAATAAGACAGAATGTAAAAACAAAGTGATGTCATTTTACTCACCACGTAGTTCACAGGACTATAGCAAAACCATAAAGCCAGAAACATGTGTACAACCACGAGCAGAAGTGTTCCTTGGTTTACACAAAAAAAGTGCTGTGTTGTTCATTGTTTTATTTCAGTTTGGTGTGAATAATAATAAAAAAAACTTTATACAACAGCTTCCAGAGATTAATATATTTTAAAGTGTTGCGTTTATTGAACTGTGACTTAAAGTACTGTTTAGTCTACAAAAGCGCCAAGTTAAATATGCAAGTTTGTTTTAAGCAAGTGCTAAGTTTAGAACTAGTTTAGAACTCAATGGTTTCGATATAGTCGACAAAACTGCCAAACTAAATAAACTTATATATGCAGGTTTTGGGAGAATGTATTACTCAATTCATTTGAGGCAACGGGTTTACACAAACTATTTGAGTGCAATCAACTTATCAGGGTTGGAAAAACAGCTCCAGACAGACGTGTGTGTGTGTGTGTGTGTGTGTGTGTGTGTTTGTGTAAGACAGAGAGAGAGAAAGAGAGAGAGAGAGAGAGAGAGAGAGAGAGAGAGAGAGAGAGAGAGTGTCTTGTGTTGGTTGCATGTGCAGTGGACACACAGTGTGTGTGTGTGTGTGTGTGTGTGTGTGTGTGTGTGTGCTGAAAGACTCTCTGTGCTGAAGGACTAGGGTTAATTTCACTAAATGACTCCTGCAGTTGCTTTAACAGCGTCTCAGTGTGTCCAGCACAACTCCAGCCATCAGCATCACAGAGAAAACCTTCATCAGAGCACACACACACACACACACACACACACACACACACACACACACACACACACGACTCTACCACCAAAGCCAAAGCCAGATCAACACAAGAACAGTACACCTACTCATAACACACACACACACACACACGCGTTTATATCATAGTGGGGCCACACCATTGACTTACATGCAAAACAATACGTTCTCTCTCTCCTCACTGTGACCCGAAGCATCTAAATATTCCCCTTCTCCACCTGCTTTACTCTAACCTTAATAAAAACCATAAGAATACACCTCGACCCTCCAAAAAATCTTCAAAGTTGTGGGGCCCTAGACAAAGACCCCACATGTACTAAACCTTGACCGCACCTTGTGCTAAGATCTAGCACCTGGTGCCCAATTTTGTGCTAAATAGTGGAAAAAAAACACACACACACACTTACCTGTATATAGACAAATTCTATAGGTGTGTATTTTTCAAATGGTCATATTTTAGAATATAATATATAGCAAAATATTATAAACATATATTATAACGAAATATTATATAAAAAAATATATCATTTAGCCTTTTGTTCTACTTGTTTATTTTCCAACTTATTTATTATTCAACTATTATATTATTATTATTATTCAACTTATTCCAACTTATTTACGTATTCCAATTTATTTTCCAATCTTGTACTTCCTGATTATGTACCAAGTCTTTAGATTTGCTTTTACGTCTTTAATTTAAGCCACCGAGAAGGTCGATTTTATTATTTGTGGAGCTAATATGGGTTTTTTATTTTTTGCTTTACGTCAGGCTTCTGCTCTGAATTACAGAACGTATTTTATATAGACGGCTGAGATCGCACATCTGATTGTTAAATATAGTTTAAAGGAAACTATTAATATCAGATGAGTCTCGTCACATTTCACTCCACAAATAGATGCTGAAATCAAATGACGGGAGAGAATGTGATGCTGCAGAGAGAGAGGAGGAGGAGGAGGAGGAGGAGGAGTTTGAGAAGCTGGAGACCAATGAAGACGACAGTGAGAGTTATAAAGCGCTTTAATATAAACATTTATATTTTCACAATTACCTAACAACATATTGCATATATTGTACGTATATTTGACAGATAGTTGAATATTTGTGAATATACATTGATAATTTATATAAGATACTCTAATAGGTATTATTGTTTATCTCATTTGTGTTTACAGTATTCACACACACACACACACACACACACACACACACACACACACACACAC
>MU204300.1:1883035-1930444 GCA_017309775.1 Paedocypris sp. Pulau Singkep | reverse complement strand
TGTAGTCTTCTATTCATCCATATTGCCGTCCGTCCATCCATCCATCCTCTATCCATCAATTCATTTATCCATCTTCCTGTCCAGTCACACATCCATCCTCTACTTTCTGACTAGTTATTCATCCATTCATCCATCTTCCCATTTAAATCATCCGTTGGTCCATGTCATATCTTCCATCTAGTCTTCTCCATCCATTCATCTATCCATCTTTCTGTCCAGTCACACATCCATCATCTATCTTTCTGACTAGTCATCCATTCCTTCATCCATCCATCCATCAAATCATCCAAATATTGGTCCAAGTTATCCATCTAGTCCTCTATTCATCCATATTCCCATCCATCCATCTTACCATCTATTCATCCAACTATTGGTCCAAGTCTTGTCATCCATCTCGTCCTAAATTCATTTATATTCCCATCCATCCATTTTTAAGCCCAGTTTTCATTTCTTGTACCATCCATTCTTCCAGCTATCAATTCATCCATCCATCCACACACACACACACACACACACACACACACACACACACCTACAAATACATTAAAATAATGGCAGGTATTAAACAGATCATTAAAGCCCGTCCTACAGTTGTTCACATACAGAAGAGGTGAAGACTCTCCACAAACGCAGAAGGCAGAGGAGCGTGTAAAGGAAGCACTTTAATGCTCATGTCTTTTCTTCTGTCCTCAGGGACACTTACATCTACTTTGGAGACAGACTCGCGCCGTTTAATGGACAGGTAGTAAATGACCGACTGAAACCGGAGCCGGACACCAAGACCAGCAGCGCTGAAGTAAGAACTTTGAGTTGTTCTCCTATGTTCCTCCTACACGCCCTGCCATGTTCCTGACCGCTCACACAAGAACGGCCTGTTAGAAAAGCCACGCCCAAATGAGTACCAGCAGATTATATAAGGAGGAAGAAATCGTTGGAATAAAAGACTGTTGTGTCCTATGTGGAATCAGATCAGTGCCAAAAATATCAAACGTAAACTTCTAAGAAACAAACGTGAATGCTTCACATGTACGTTTGGTTTCTCTATTTTTATGCTTGCGATTACAATTTTTTTTTTACCACAATCTTCACGTTTTCATTTGAAACTAAATTTTTCGCTTCAGATTTTTTCAGTTTCATGATCGTTTGTTTCAAAAAAAATTTTTGGACTTCTGGCACTAGCTTCACATTAGGGGGGCGGTTCTTACTCTGATTGGCTGTTGAGAATGTGATTGGCAGCTGCTTGACCAGGAAGTGGAGGAGGAGTTTAGCAAGCTCTTCAACACATTCAGACCGACACAACATCACGTTATTTAGTGCGTACGTATACAAGTTTTCACGGAATTATAAGAGTCAATATAGAACATTTTATAATTATTTTCATTAATAACAACAACAATACATTTGTATGTACAATCAGTGCTGTCAAAAGTAGTCACTTTTGTTACTTCACTAGAAGTAGAAGTACTAGAGTCAAAAAGTACTTCTGTGAAAGTAAAAGTAAAATGCCCAATATTCTACTAAAGTAAAAGTAGCGTTACTGATACTGATGAAACTACTTTTCAGTATAAAAGTAAAAGTAATGTGAGGACAAAAAATAGCATTATACAACTATATTGTTCTATTAAATTGTTGTAATTACATCGAAAATTAATGCATTTTATTACAAAGCTTCTGTGCAATCTGCCTCAAGATACTAAATCACACAGGAGGTTGATAAATCTGTAAAAACTTGTAACAAAATAGATTATTTTCAAATAGGTACATGTTATGAAATAATGACCTAAATTTGAACTCTTATGTTCGAAAATCTAGCTTCCACATTACATTATCTCCGTTATATCTAGTATAAGATAAATAATATATCTTAAAGTCTCACAAAGATACTAACTGAAATGTTTATCAGTGTTCACGTGAGCTTGTGCGCTTTGAGACAGTTTGAACAGAGAAAAGCGTCTTACAAATGCTCAGAACTTGAACTTGAGCTTTACACACGGTCACTGCGCCTCACGTTGAACATTCGTTTGCCGTTTTACCCGCATTTTCGCGTCTGTTCGTACGGTGTTGGTGTGTGTGCGCAAGCGCGCCGCGGCGCTCTAACCGTATTGACACTAATCGAATCCATAAAGCCGCTTCTCCTCTCCTCTCCTTCATTCTTTCGCCGACAAAGCGTGATGCGCAGGTGTGACGGACCTTACGAAAACCAATAGGGTGTCGGGATGATACTTGTTTATACGTCTCATCCAACCACAATCATTTACCCGCGTGATTTGTCCGGATGTTTTTTTTTACATCGATTCAACACGGAAATAAAACTAACGGTAACGCGGCTGTTTTTGAAGAAGTAACGAATAGAAAGTACCGATATTTGCTTTAAAAAATAAGAAGTAGAAGTAGAAAGTAAGCGGAAAAATTAATACTCTATAAAAGTAAAAGTAAGCCAAATTTCTACTTTCGTTAGGTAACGAAGTAGTACTACTTCGTTACATGACACCTCTGTGTACAATACATATGTAAGGCGCCTATCGGGATCTCTGCACATACCCAGTTTCATAATACAGTATTTCGATGTGAAAAATAAAAATGTGCACTATGATTGTTTAGTAGTCTGGCACCACAATAATTTAGCAATATTGTGCAAAAATAAACCCTTAATTCACCTTTTATTTACTCTTATGCCACGGCGTATGCTCGCTAAACTCCTCCCACACTTCCTGGTCAAGCAGCTGCCAATCAAAATCTCACCAGCCAATCAGAGTAAGGCCCGCCCCCACATGAAGCTAGTGCCAGAAGTTCAAACAAAAAAAATAAATAAATAAAAATTAGGCGAATGAACAATCTGAAGAGAATAAAAAAAAGTCTCAAACGAAAACACGAAAAATAAAAAACGTAAATGTGAAGCATGTTCATTATAAATGTACAGTACGTCTGATATTTTCGGCACTAATCTGGTTCCATAGTCATAAAGCTGGTGAAGATGAATCTGTCCTGCAGATCTGTAAGACGGGATGGAGGTCTGAGAGCATCCATTCATCCATTCATCCGCTGCCGAGTCAGGAACTAATCTGATTCCGTGTGGAAAAGCATCGTGGCCGGATTCACAGAAGAGTTGCGTAACTCTCATTCGTTGCAGGACGCCACGTCATGTGAAGACAGAGATCTGTTCACAAACGCCAGCGAGATCCACGGCGCCGGAGAACTACAGATCACCAACAACAACAACCTCAAGGTCGGCAGAAAGCAACCACAGCGGAAAATAATTAAAATAAATATTTCTAGTATAAGTATATTTATATTCTAGTACATTTAAAGTAACATTTAGTCAATCTAGATGCAACAATATGTATATGGTACACACAATCACTCAATTATTGACAAATACAAATACTGAATGTGTATATTATAATTTAGTGTGTGTATATATAAACCTATACTTATTTATATATACCGTATATAATTATATAGATAGTATATTTTTTAAATGTGTTTATTTATGCATACATGCATATATACATATCAATATAGTATTGGTTTGTAAACTCTCTGGGACACACACACACACACACACACACAGTGCTTTTTTGGACTTTCTCATTGGTTCTCTTCAAAATTAAACATTTTCAACTGAACATAACATAGTTATAATAATTTATTGAAATTAAATTAATTTTGTGTCAATTTGACTCAATTTAAAGCTAAAACGAGTGCGAAAGTTCAAATACTACTTGTTTCTTTGAAACAATGCAACACACACACACACACAGTTTTGAGGAACTTTTTGGTTTCTGACACTAATATGCAT
Source organism: Paedocypris sp. Pulau Singkep (assembly GCA_017309775.1). Taxonomy (NCBI): domain Eukaryota; kingdom Metazoa; phylum Chordata; class Actinopteri; order Cypriniformes; genus Paedocypris; species Paedocypris sp. Pulau Singkep. The sequence goes on along the minus strand of MU204300.1, from coordinate 1,926,645 downwards.
AATAAAAGTCCCCGGGTCAAATTGACCGGCGAACATTATTGATGCTCTTCTGAAATGATCATAACAGAAAGGGTTAATAAAAGTTTGCATATTTACCTGCATGTTTTCAGATTGTTCATCTTTCAGAATTCTGTTCAACTCTTCACCTTTAGTGTCTGAGTTTGATGGTTTATGCCATTTTACATGCATTTGTGTATATTTGTATAGATAAGATAAGATAAGATAAGATAGACTTTAATAATCCCACTAGGGGAATTTTTAGTGTTCTACAGCAGCAAAAACAGAGAAAGAAAGACGTTTTTAACAGAAACAAATAAAGACAATTTAAATGACAACAGTGAAGGGAAAAAATGCAAATAGCAAGGAGAGCCAAAGAAAGAAACGACAATAAAGAGGTTGTGCAGAAATACAACTGTGCAAAAACAATGGTTTAAGTTCAAGTTCAGGTTCAATAAAGTTCATTTATATAGCGCTTTTCTTAGTCCGAGACCAACGCAAAAAAAGGTCTTTAAAAAGAGAATTGTCTATTCTGTATATGAGTTTTAAAAATTTGTGTGGGGAAAAAAAAAGTCAGTTAAAAAGGAAAAAAAAAAAAAACATGGCTGATGTTGTTCAGACTATGGGCTGTGAGCAGAAGAGCAAGCTAGATTGCGACAGTGGCTAGGAAACAAAACCTGTGTATACTATGTGTGTGTGTGTGTGTGTGTGTGTCTAGATGCCGGCGATCACGGTGTCAGAAGATTCCGGCAGGAACCGTGACGAGAGTCTCGATCCAAACCGCCAAGAAACCACATGCAAAAGATCTCGCTCCAACTCCTCCAGTAGGTTCACACACTTCATCAGCGCTCTACACGTGTGGCGACGGTCTTACGTAAGTGGAGGTGGTTTTAGGCGTTCACCCGTACTGGATCGGAGACCTGGAGACCATCATCATGAAGACGCCGGAGCTGTTTTACGCCAACAGGAAGTCTCTCTCCCAGCAGCTGGAATTCCCTCACAGCATTCCGCAGGTGAGTCCGGCACCACGGGAAACATGAAGCACTGTGGGAGTCAGAGCCGGAGATTAGTCGCACTGCAAAAAATTTTGCAAAAAAATCTGCAAAATCGGCATTTTTTCCTGGTGTTTTTCTGTTGGTTTATTTTGGACTCTCCCTATTGGGTCACTTTAAAATTAAGCGCCGTCAATGAAAAAAACACAGATAAATGAAATGATTGTAGTAGTATTTTGTAATGTGATGAATAAAAGTACATTAATATGAATAATTTTCAATAAGATTTATTAATATAAAACAATATTTATTTAATATTATTATTACATTAATTTATTAAATATTAATTATATAATTAATGATATCTACCTGCACGTTTTCAGATCTTTCAAAATTCTGATAAATCTTCCATCTTTAGTGTCTGAGTTTAACTGTTTTTTTTTTTTTACATGCATTTTTTAATAGATTTATATATTCTGGATGTGTGTGTGTGTGTGTGTGTGTGTGTGTGTGCGCATGTTGGATTCTGGGGATCTTGGGGGTCTCAAAAGGATGCAAATAAATTAAGTGAATTGTTATTATTATTATTCATTTGATATGTTTAACAAGCATTTTTTCCTTGTTTCTTTTATCTGTTGATTTATTTTGGACTCTCCCTATTGGTTCACTTTAAAATTAAGCACTTTCAATGAAAACACCATCGCTATTATACGTTTAATGAAATTATTGTAAAATTATTTTGTAATATGATTAATAAAAGTACATTTAATATTAATAATATTAAAAAATATTTAATAATATAAAATACTATTTATTTAATATTATTATTACATTATTATTATTAAAATATTTACCTGCACGTTTTCAGATCTTCCAAAATTCTGTTACATTTTCCACCTTTAGATTCCGAATTTGACAATTTTTTTTTACAAGCTTTTCGTATACATTTGTGAACTCTAGATATGTGTGTGTGTGTGTGTGTGTGTGTGTGTGTGTGTGTGTGTATCAGTGGGCAGATTTCCAGGGGTCTTTCCGGAGTTCCAGGCTCCTCGGGGTCTTTCTGCCGACAAACACGTGTTCAAGTAATCTGTGTTTGCACCTCCTGGCCTGTGATTGGCCGGCCTTTGAGGGGTGTGGCCCAGACACTGACATTGACGGAGTTGGCAAACAAACTAGAACATTTTTGCACGTGGCAGGCGACTGAGGCAAAACAGTCAGGAAATACCGTATTCTTTGGACTATAAGGGCAGCCGAATAGAAGACACATCATTAATAAACGTCATAAAAGCACATGACGCAAAACTGAACTATTAAACTTATTCACAATCTCTCCACACTGTTCTATTGTAACACACACACACAGAACAACAAGCGATTCAGTTCATTCATCTTACATTGAATTCATTTTAATACACAAAATGACCGTATTTTCTAGATTATAAGGGTAAACGTCTATTTTTTTTTTTACACATTTTTCTTTTTTGATTTTGAAGGTGCACACTCAATTTTTCAACATTTTGTAGGATTTGACGTGCGTTGTTTAGTCCAAAAATGACAGTATTCACCTTTAGAGTTTGCAACTTTTTGGCGTTAAATGTGAACAAATCTTCTTGTCATTGTCGGTGTTTCATCATTGTTACACTGCTGTTCAGTGATGATTCAATTCCTCTACGTCTCAATATGGCAAGCCAAATTAACATTTAACCGTCACAGCTACTTTTCACATTTTAGTAACATTTCAGTGTCTGTAACAGACAGTGTGTTTAACTCGAGTAATAGTCACTAGTTCTAGATTAGTCCATGATTTTGTCTATGAGAATCACAAATTTTTTTTTTCGCCATTCAAGATCACAATTCTTTCAAAATTCTGGATGTTTTTTCATTCTAAATAATAAAACCTGAAAATCAGGTTGTCAAACTGCAATATAATAACACATATCACTCTTTGCTTTAAATTTAAATGAACGTAATGAAAAAATAATGCAATGTAAAAGTAATGTGGTAAAGAAAAAAAATCACTATTAAACCTAATAAAAAATAAACATACAATGTATAGTCCTATGTACAGTATAGCTCTGTTTAAAAACACTTTCCGAGATTGAGATCTTTTAACGATTAATCGTGCTGCTCTAGTGACTAGTAAAAACTAATTAAATGTAAATTAGGCTTGCCATAGCTCACTCTTCTTCTCTGTGTTAAGTATTACTCCACAAATCGCCGTAACGTTTCGACAATACATCAAGCGGCGAAGCTGAGCAGTCGCTGGAACATTCCGAGCTCCGTGTTCCGCAGAAATGAAGTCCCACACATTTCTTTAAACTAGTTTTTGCTTAAAGAAAGACGAAAAAGGTGAGAAGAAACTGCCTGTAACGGAACTATTTCTGGTCTTTAATACGGCTCATGCTTCTCAGATCTCCCACTTTATTTGTTCAAGTCCTCGTAATGCTGGTAATCGGATGAATGGCCGTTAGCATAAGTGCTCGAATCATCTGGCTTGCGCTAAAACCTGCTTCTACAACAGTGCTTTATCCCTGTTCCTCAACCATGAACGTCACGGGAACAGCAAATGCACATCAGATGCTTGATCACACTTGCTCTTCACTCACTTTTAGCAGCCAGTTGTGGTCTAGAGATAACAGGTTCGAATCCCAGGCTTATGATGGACCACTGTTGAGTCATTTTCGATACTCAATAGCATTTTTGATACCATGGAGAAAACAGCCTTTGTTATTTTACTTTTTTCATAAAAAAAAAATACATGAAACTGATGAACATGAACATGGAAATGTGTCTGAATGGGGAATATCAAGACAATAAAGTGCAAAAATACATAAAACTGCATTATCTTTTTACTTTTTCCAGAAGAAAAAAAATGACTCAAAAATAAAAAAAAATAGCTTTTGAAAAGATTAAATCAAAACAAAATGGTAGGAGCTATTCCAAGCCAAAAATTGTTTTTCAAATGTTTTTGGTCTTCAGCTTCCTTCTGGAGCTTAAAATATTACACGTTTAGAAACATTTAGTTTTTATTGTTAGATCAAGACTTTTCTTCCAAGAAAATGATCAATCTTACTATCAAACATGTATTCATCTCCTGTTGGTACACTGTGGTGGAGATCTACTTAACGAACCAGAGTTATAATATACATTTAGATTTGGGATTTAACTAAACATCATTGATTATCAGCGGATAGACATCTACTGTAAATACAAGTGCAAATGTCCATCACACCATCACTGAGATTACTAGGATTCGTTCTTACAAGTACGGTTACTACTACTGTTAAAACTACTTTTAAGTATAAAAGTAAAAGTAATGCAAGAAAAAGTGCCATTATTGAACTATATTGTTAATACGTCTCATCCAATCACAATCAAGTTTAACGTAACTGGATGGTGAGACTTATCTGGATGGTTTTTTAGATCAATTCAACACCGTAACGCGACTAGATATGAAAAAGTAACGAGTAGAACGTTTGGATATTTGCTTGAAGTAAAAAGTAAGCAAAAAAAAAAATAAATTACTCCAGTAAAGTAAAAGTAAGCCAAATTTCTACTTAAGTAAGGTAACAAAGTAATTTTGAAGACTGCACTGCACTCGACACCTGACAATATGTCTCATGTGTCCATGCGCCGAGGTGTGAGTATTGTATTGTTTCAGATTTTCCAGTAACGATACTTATCGAAACATCGCCGTTTTTGACGACACTAACCCCTAGTTTGTCTTCTACCAGATGTGTCTGGTGAGCATCTCACCATGCTTTGTCCGTGCAGGCTGTGGTGAGACCATCTCGCTCCTTGAGTTCTGCCCACTTGATCCAGTCCGGCAGCAGTGTTCAGGCCTTCATCATCTCCAACATCGTCCTGATGAAGGGCCATGGGAAGGTAAACGGAGCCCTCACCTATCTGACATCTGAGTGAAGATGATCCGTGTTCCAGGGTCTGGGATTCAGCATCGTGGGAGGCAGGGACAGCATGTATGGACCCATGGGCATTTATGTGAAGACCATCTTCCCCGGGGGCGCGGCCGCGGCTGATGGGCGGCTCCAGGAAGGTAGTAGCCCACACCCAGTAGCGCACAGACATACCTGAGTAAAAGTACAGATACTTGCTGTGAAAATTACTCCATTGCAAGTAACAAGTCGCCAGTTTCAAAAAGACTTGAGTCAAAGTAGCAAAGTATCCCATTTTAAAAGAACTTAAGTATTAAGAAGGATTTTTTTTTAATGCGTACTCAATACAGGTCCAAAAAAAAAAAAGAAATGTGAAAACAAACTATTGTTTTCAAATACGGAAACGGAAATTAACCTCAACGTTTGAAAAATGGTAGAACAAAGTAGATAAAAAGAACAATCAATCACTTAAATTTGCAAGTAGGTATAAAATAAAGTTCTGATTAGTAAATGATATATTATATGTACAGTATTAAAAAAAGTTACATATTATATAGTAACATTTGTAAAACACATTTTGTGGTTTCTCTGCATTACAATTATACACAGAGATGCAGTGCACTTAAACTACGTATACATTCAATGAAAAGCACATCACAAACTCACAGCTAAATGTACTTTATGCACAATGTATAATTTAAGCAACTCATTTATTCACGTTGCACACAAAAAATTAGGCGAAAATATAGTCATGTCACAGTGGTTTTTACCAATAAGTTCATATTCGTAACATGCTTACAAATAACACTGTATAGTCAGGGAAGTTCTGTATAGTTTAACTTGACAAAAAAAAAATCACTTTAACATTAAATTACCGCAATGTGTTTAACCAAATTTGACGAATTTTAAAAGCACTTAATTTTGTTGTCCGTGGTAAAAAAAGCTGACACTGCATCTTGTAAGAGACGTTCTATTTCCGACAAAAGAAAATATTTAATTCTTAAATGGTAAATAAATAAAAGGTTTCTAATTCACAAATAGCGTCCATTACCTTCAGCAGCCTAAAGATGGCGATATTCGCCTCGTCCGCCCAAGAAATCAATTCAGGCTTCAATCAAAATGTAACGAGTAACAATAAATGTTGAAATGGAGTGAAAAGTACTTCTACTCAACCACAAATGCAGTGGAGTAGAGAGTAAAAGTTGCTTATATTTTTGATACTGAGTGCGAAGTAGCCAAAAACATACTCAAGTAAAGTAATCAAGTACATTTACTCAAGTACCTTACACCTCAGCTCAGACGGGATTGGCTCGTAGCAGATGTGTTGTGGAGATGAATGACGCGCTGAACGTTTCTGACGAACAGGAGACGAGATTCTGGAGCTGAACGGCGAATCGTTGTACGGCTTGAGCCATGAAGACGCCTTGCAGAAGTTTAAAGTGAGTACAATTATTCGCTTTTCGTGGTTCTTTAGATTGTTCTTACTTGGCTGGTTGTTCATGCTAAGGTTGTATTTAAAATAGTTAAAATAGAATTTAATACTTAGAAGTAAACAGGCAGTTTAAAAGCACTTTTGAAACAATGAATACACTTTTGAATACTTATCAAACAATGACTTTTTTGTAGGCGGGGCTAATAATTTTGTCCTCAACTGTAGATGTTTGCTATATATGGTTTGCTGAGTGTCATTGCACACACCACACACACACACACACACACACACACTTCAGAATACAATTATTTTTCAGTTACTAAAATGTCAGAGTTGATGGCAGACTTCACTCATTCTCACACACTTTAAATGCAGAGAAAAAAATGTCCCCATGAGGAACTAATAAAGGTTCGATTATTATTATTAATACTGTATTTGTACCATATCGGGTGTTTCAAATGTTACAATGTAACACAATTTGAAACAATTAAACCCGCAACAATGTTTCTGTCCTGTTAACACTCACGTTAATGACTTGTACCTGAGAAACATTGTCATCAGCAGCTACTGTCCTCCTAAAGCAGGTGAGGAAGGGTCTGCTGACGCTGGTGGTGAGGACCAGTCTGCGAATGAGCGTCCTGTCAGGAAGCCACGCCCAGTCGGGAAGCCAGGCCCAGTCGGCTCAGCTGTGCCGGTCCCGGTCCATGAGCTCCAGCACCGCCCTCAGCCGGGTCAGCGCCGACCTCAGCGACTACAAGTGTCTCCGCGCCTCCACAAAGCTGCAGGACAGAGTCATGATGGAGATCGTCTTACAGAAAGGTCACGGGCACACTATTACAATTGACAACAAACCATTTTTGTTTGCCAATTATTATTTATTCATTATTAATAATAAATCATTTATTAATTGTTATATTTTTTTCATTATTATTCATCAACTTACAATAAAGCTCGTTTCGGTTTAGTATTAGCTGCAAGTCAACTTTGCTTTTTTTTTTTTTTCAAAACATTAAAATAATTTTGAAATTTTTTACCCCACGCAAATTAAAAAACGACTTTGCAGAAACATAGGAAAAAACATTTAACCTGTATTCTGATTCAAAGTATAAAGACATTCACAGTTGTCTTCACACAACTGACATTCTCACACACACACACACACACACACACACACACACGTAAAGGAGTTTAAAAACTACAAACGTGTGAGGACAAGACAAAGTGGGGAATTTCTGATACTATCATGAATTACAAGGACAGTTTTTTAACACACACACTTTCCTAACAACCAAATTCTATGGTTTATTATTATTATTAACGTTATTCTAATGTTATTTGTCACATATGCATTATACATGGTACTTGTAGTAAAATGTAATTTTCTAATCGTCCAGCATTTTAACATGGGGGGAACAGGGGCTTGGTGTGTGGGGGGGGGGGTACATGTGATCAAAGAAATACAATTAAAAGGACAAAAATACAATACAATACAAAAGAAATAAAGATAAATTATGAAAATACAAAAAAAATGTTAAAAAAAATACAATAAAAAGCGATTAAAATACGAAAAAGGTACTCAAGTGATCCATGATTAAAGTGTCCAGTAACCAGATTAAAGTGACCAAGTGTGTAAAGTAAAGTCAGCGTGACAGTGACAATTAATTATGAGGACAATGAGTCTGCTCAAATAGTTTATCATTATCATCGCTCGGAGAATATTGTGTGTTATTGTGTGAAGTGTAATAAATGTGATTGTGTGTTTGTAGAGGTGGGTGTGGGGCTCGGCATTGGCTTGTGCTGTGTCCCCTCAGCTTCGGGGTGTCCGGGCATCTACATACACACCTTGTCCCCCGGATCGGTGGCCCACATGGACGGACGTCTACGGTGACTAGTTTATGATTCACTAACTGTGAGATTAATAACAGTAGCCGGCCAATTGTGAGAATGAAAGCATGTGATCGACAGATGTGGAGATGAGATCATGGAGATTGATGACACGGTGGTCTGCAACATGACCTTGAATGAGGTCTACACGGTTTTGAGTCACTGCCACCCAGGCCTGGTTCAGATCATCATCAGCCGTCACCCGGACTCCAAGGTGCTGGCTTTCTCTTTCTTATGTTATCACACACACACACACACACACACACACACACACACACGTAGTGGTCTTCTTTCCCCAATTCTTGTGAAATAATCAATAAATAAAGTAAATAAAAAACCTGATCTCCTCTAACACAGTAAGGACAGCAGGACAGAAGTTCATGTTTGTGGGCTCACAAGTACATAATTATTTAATTTTAATTATTTTATAATATTATTCGTTTTTTGGGACTTTTCCCGTTATCTGACACTGATTTGTAAGAAATGTTAATGTTTTTCTGTAGTTCATAAAAAGTAAAAAGTAAAATTCTGATAACTCTTACACAGATCTGACATTCTACAACACTGTGAGGACCGTGCAATTGATGGTGTTGATTTTGTCATGAAAGAACACACACACACACACACACACTAATCATAGACTATTTACATGTTCTTCCAACAGTTTTTGGAAGACTTTCATGACCTTCACTACACTCTTACAGCGTCCATTTAAAGCACATTTGGGGGCTGAATATATGGCGGTGTGTGTGCTCTCAGGTGTCTGAGCAGCAGCTGAACGAGGCCATCGCTCAGGCCGTGGAGCAGAGTAAGCTGAGGAGAGAGCGCAGTCAGTGGAGCGTGGACGGATGCGGCAACAGTGAGTCCTCATGATGTTCCAGACTCTTAAACTCTATGACTTTCGCTTTTGCAAACACAGCCCTGCAGACTTAGACACAGAAAAAACGCTCTGTCAGACCTTCTGTGCAGGGCTGCAATTGCTAAACTTTGATGCAACACGTCCCAAATGTGTGAGCCTAACACGATCTCAGCTGTAAATATTGTCCTCACAAACCAGCGTTCAACTACAACTCAAGGAACAAAGGATTCATACTCGTGTGTGTCAACACACAGACGTTTCTGATTAAACCAACAAGCAATGCACACAGCCCCGATGATCAGAGAAGGCCTGAAACGCCGGACCTGACAACGGTTTCCTGTTCTCGGAGGTTTCCCTCATAATGGAACGATTGTGACTCTCGGACATCTGCTTCTCATTAACAGGTCTGAAGAGATCCGAGGTCTTTCCACACAGCCCGCAGAAGTGTGTCCGATGTCTGGACCGGAGCTCCAGTCAGCTGACCTGCAGACGTCAGGCACGCAAACCCATGATCCGGTCCTGCAGCGAGGGTACCTACAGCAACCGCTGTGTGCCAGCCAGTGCCAACGCTCAGGCCTTCCTCAAGCCGGATCACGGCACCAGAGCTTCCAGAACAGCCCACAGCCAAACCTCACTGAACCTCACACTGTCTCCACCATCCATCCTGGGAGACGACTACCATGTCCCCTATAAGTGCCCACCAGTGAATATGGACAGAGCCAGATGTGTGGCCAGGAGCATGACACTGGTACCAACCAACCCGCCGCTGAGTCATGGAAGACAGCAGGAAGCCATCGGTCAGGAAGAAACGAGTGATTGTAGTGACTCCAGTCCTGATTTATCAGTCAAAGAAGATGATCCACTTCCGTCTCAGAGCCACTGCCAGGTATTACGACCCTCATAAACACACACATAAATGAGACTACAGCTGGATTGATGTACCAGTGCATTACGGGGACTTCACTGCCTCACACGCTTGTGGTTTGTTTCCTCACACGCTTCAGTTTTTCTGCAGTGTATACAGGGCTTTGAGAAAGATCTCAAGGCTCCTGTTCAAAAACGTACGTAGACATTTCTTCTGCTGGATGTGGTGGTGTGTGTCTTTGCCGTGGTTGAATGTTATCAATGCAATTTTTGAGGTGTCGTGTTGGTCTTCAAATGCACGAGGGTCTTAGTTTGCTGTTGGATGTCGTGTGGGGATGCGCTTCTGAATCTTTCAACAAAGCTGCAAAGATTTGAATTCAGCGAAAGCTTCCTGTTTTTGTCTCAGGAAGTGGTTGAACGCTCAGAAGTCGGAACTAAAGTGTTTTCCTGTATCTCCGAGCACAAATCGACAGAAGCGAGTGAGACAGCGCACAGAAAAGACAGACAGCACGGAGGTACGTCGACGCTATCAACTTTTGAGAATCTATTAAACGATTTGTAGACAGATTGATTTGTAAAAAAAAAATACATTAGAAGTGTATAAACGCTTCAATAATGTGACTTTGAATTTCTTCATCTAAGAAGGTAGATAGCGTTTTTCTAGCTTTGCAGATTGAGATTAAATAAAACGTGTCATTAATTATGCGTGTCAATGACGCATTAATTATTGCGTTAGAGGTTAAGGTTCAAAGAATGCACGTCTGTTTAATGAACGAAAAGAGAGTTTCTGTTGTCACACTTCTTAATTCACCAACTCACTGGGAAATACCCTAAACCCTACTATGTTACAGGTTTGGCCTCTCCACCTCACCTGAGTAAGAGAGTCGGTCTAAAACGTCAGGCTCGTCTGAACGGCAGCACAGATCAACACCTTGACCCTTGGGTAAAACTGACCGAAAGCCCAGAGAACGAGTCATACTGCCACAGAACCATGAGTGATCATGAAGGCCAGACTGAAGTTAATGGCACAGACCTCAACTCAAAGTCTGATCAACAGATCCGTGCTAAAAAAGGCCCCCCAGTGGCCCCCAAACCTGCATGGACACGTCAAAGCCTAAGGAGCATCAAGTCTGGGAAACCAATATCAGAAATCTTGAAACATCAGGATAACAGGAGAGCTAGCAGAACCATTGGGGTTAGTCCAAGGAGTGGTTCGTCAGGAGCCAATCTATCAATCAGACAGAAGATCAGCTCGTTTGAGACTTTCTCAACTGCAGATGCAGCAGAAAGACCAAGCAGACAACTAGCCCCAACCATATCACTTCCTCTATTAGAACATACAGCAAGAACCTGTTCAACAGTCTCTGACAGTGCAGGAGGAACCAGAAGCACTGACAGCTGCCAATCACCACAAGCTCCAGCTTCCACCCATCCACCAAATGAAGAAGAGCAGCACTCAACTTCCCTCTGCTTGAATACCATTCCTAAGTCCCATTCTGCAGTGGAGGAACAACAATCAACTGGTTCCACCATCTCTTCAGATCTCTTTAAGCCAATCGCCAATGAGGAGACCATTCCACCAGAATCCACCCGTGTCCACCAAGATCCAGAACCAATAGTTTCTAAAGAGCCTTCTCCCCTTTTGAACCATGTCCCAAGAAGGTCAAGCAGCTCAAAAGAGAGTCCAGTAGAGAAGTCAAGTTCTTTGGAAGATGCTGACACTCATAAACCAAGCCTGAGAAGCAAGAGCCTGCCACTTAGTCCCTCTTCAGATTCCGTCAGCCACTTTGGCTTGGAAGGTCAAGCTTTGGGAATCATCATGTCTTTTAGCAACCAAGTATCCAACGCGCTGATGCGGTCCATGCAGTCCCTTCCTCAATCCCCTTGCAAAAGGTTCGGAAATCCCTGGGGCACTTTGTCAGGATCTCATCAGAACCCTGTAGAAGACGACTCGGCGGACAAGCCCCTGCAGTCCTCAGCTGTAGAAAGCCACGAGAAGGGGTTCTCAGTGAGGTATGCACTTATACTATCTCTGCAAGCAATTTAGTCAAACGCTGTCGGAAGATTAAAGCATTTGGGTGTAATTACACGCACATCAGACCTTGTTGTTCCTGCTAGCAAAAACATTGAAGGTTTAACTGATGGTACCGGTTAGGATTGCTTTCAGGAACAGGAGCCAAAAATGTCTGCTTCTTTCAAGTCGATGGCTAGCGGTATGATAAACACTCTGCAAGGCTTTCAACAATACTGGTATCTGTTCCAAATAAAAGAGGAAGACAAGCTGCTTGGTTGCATTAGTTGCTCTTGGCCACATTTTTGTTGTAGGCCAAAGAATATTGCATAACTTTTTAGTTCTCTAAATAAAGTGTCTACATGACATCCCAGTAAGGAATCAGAAATTGAAAAGGTCTTGTAAAAGAATTGTCCGAGTAGATGACCACCATCTTTGCAGTATTGTATATGTACTTGTGGTCATATACATATGATGTGGCCCAGAGCAAAGCGAAGCAAGGACCTTTCTGAGTAAAACAACCTCGAGTCTCAAAGGTCGATTAATCATCTAAGCCAAAAACAATGTCTCCTCCAGTATTACGATTGCCTGAATAATTTAAAGATTTGATCTCTGTGCCATTTTGAAAGCTGCAAGTCTCAATCAATCTTGGAAATCTTTCTGGAAAGTTAATCAAGCAGGTGGCAACTGAACTTCTAAATCCACTTGTTTCAAGACAGTAGAAGGTCTTTCGTGGTCTACAGCTTGTGTTGATTTGCTCTACAGTTTGGCTGAAATCAGAGAGCAGACGATAGAGAGAGGGGAGAAGGGCGAGGAGGAGGAAGAAGCCGACCAGCCTCTGACGTCAGCCTCGGCCGTCTGTGCTCAGTCCGTCATCTCAGCACTCTCGCCTCAGGCCATTCAGCAGATGATCCAGGAAGTCAAAGATCTGGATGAAGACACACTAAGGGTGGGCTCTGCTCTCTGCTTTAATAATCATAAGACCGATGGTCACAGCTGGCCATTGTCTGCACCTGATTACTACCACATCCTGTTCCACAAACCTGAGAGGAACAATCCATTCTCTGAACATGTAGTGCGTCACACGGTCAAGCTGAATGCTTGCATTGTTTATCGCATGAGATTGTCTCTAGTTATTGTTAGTGTGCTTGGAGAACAAGTGCCAGAAGTCATTTATTTTACTTCAATAAAACGATTGTTGTAGATTATGATTTGCATAGGTACGGTAGATATTCACAGTCTACTTGTGGTTTTTCAGCCAGTTTTATATGTTCAAACCATCAGATGCATTAGGGAACAAACCCCAAAACTGATTTGCTGTTCTAATGCCCATTAGCAACTGGAAGACATCCGTGTTGTGATTCTACATAAAGAAGAAGGAGCTGGTTTGGGTTTCAGCATCGCTGGAGGAATCGATCTGGAGAACAAGGCTACTACGGTGGGTCCGGTGCCCACATCTCTGTAGACCTCACCACATCCAGAGCCAACCGCAGCACATAAAGCTGCACTTTTCACACTTGCTCTCTTGTATTCCGGGGCTGAGATGCACAAAATTGACAAAATGTGGCTTATAAAACGGTAATCTAATTATAAATCATCAATGGATGTAAAGAACAAAATGAGTTTGAAAACAGAAACACAATTAGAGTGTTGTTTCTGAGTTAAGATCAACTTTTTTTTAGAGATCTCGACTAGGTCACAAAGTAGCCTAGTGGTTAGAGTTGGACCCAAAGGTTCAAAGGTATCAAGTTTGAACACTGTAGGTACCAGAGCCAAAGTGTTTTTGTACAAGACATCAAATATGATCAGCTCAGTTTAGATAAAACAAAATGATTAAAAAAAAAAAGTAAAGGCAAAGAAGTAGAATTATCATGACTACGACCAGACTAGATATTAGACATCAGACCCTTTCACACATACAGCTTAACGGTAAATTGCTGGTAAATTGGCGACATGTGTATACAGATAAATGCCGGTAAATTAGTGTCTATTTGATTAAATTGCTAGAAAGATTATTTTTTTTTCTCGTAGTGGCTTTGATTTTGACAGTAGACTCAAATTAATCAAATTAAAAGATAAATGAATCATAAGAGCAATCTTCTAGGAATTCTAGGAAAATTCAGTGGTGGCATTAAAGCAAGCGTCATTCCGCTCCGGTCTCCTCAGGTGCACAGGGTCTTTGACAGTGGCCTGGCAGCACAGGAAGGAACCATCCAGCGAGGAGATGAGGTGCTGTCCATCAATGGCCAAACTCTGAAGAACGTCACGCACAGCGACGCCACGGCCATACTGCGACACGCCCGCACCATGAAGCAGGCGGTGGTGGTGGTGTGCAAGAACAACGAAGCTGCTACCTCCAGCCAATCCACCAGCAGCAGTGTGACGGAGAGAAGCTTCTCAGGTGGGACTCCTTCTTCTTCTTCTTCTTGTTTGTTAAGCACAGTTAAGCAAAGTTTTCACTCGCGCCATTTTCTTCTTCTTCTTCATCTTCTTCTTGTTTGTTAAGCATGGTTAAGCATAGTTGCGCCATTTTTTTTAATTATGCGATCACTGAAGTCAAAGGAAAATTGCTAAAATCAGTGATGGGAATGACGGTGATATAAATAACGGAAAGTTATTGAAGTAACGGAAAGTTCTAGCGACTTTGCATTGGTCTGGAACTTAGAAAAGCACTATATAAACAAACTTGAACTTGAACCTGAACTGACAAAAATGCGGTGCTACTACGTATAATTGTTGGTCACTGAAGCGGTTTTCATCCGAGCACAGGGTCTGCACTTTTTGCGCAGCAACTCTTGCAGTTGAAGAAAAGGAATCCAAACAGAATACAAATACTTACTACTGTAGAGCCAGAGTAAGAGCGCGAGTAGAACATCTTAACAACAAGACATGAGATGGAGTTTTATTTTACTACCCGTTACATCTCAATTTAATATGCACTATAAAGAGTGTGCATTTTGGTTACTATCGTTTAATTTTGGTACTTTGTTAAGATTTACATTGAGAGCGTAACACTTCTTGTTAAACGGTTTACTTTTGTGAGAAGGAAAACACATTACGTCTACCATTTGAGTGAGTTGTATTCATTTATTTTTGGTACATTCACTAAGCAGCATTTATATTTAGACTTATTTGTTGGCCAGTTGTGGTCTGTGCAATACATATTAAAAGTTCTAAACCATCTATTGTGTTTTATTATTCACTATATTAATATTTACAGAAAATTATTGAATTTAACAGATGCCTCTCACATTGTCCCAGAGCAATATTAAAATAGTGTAGATTAATGTTTAATGCTTTATAATAATACTATTTATTCTTTTCAGTGTCCATTTCGTTCATTTAACTATTGTACATGTTTACTATTGAGGGCAGCCAAGTTATTTGACAAAAAAAAAAAAAGTAACGTAACAGTTACTTTCTCTGGTAATTAGCTACTATAATAACTATGTAACTCAATTACTGTTTGTGAGAAGTAACTAATAATTACTTTTTTAAGGGACAATCTCGACACTGAATAAAATTGACCAGGATATTTTATCCAAGTTATAATCAATCGACTTTTAGATCAGAAAAGAAAAGAAACACCCCGAGAACCTGTGTGACTTGTGTGAAACTCACTTCTTAGAGGCCGAGGGTGACGTTCTGATCCTCCAGCTGGAGAAAAACGCAGGCGGCGTTGGATTCAGCATCGAAGGAGGAAAAGGCTCCATCAGAGGAGACAGACCCCTGACCATCAACAGAGTCTTCACCGGTGAGACGTCACCACCGATCCAAGGTTCTGAAGTGCTCTGAAGGTCACGGATGCCTTTTGTTTGGCAGGAAGTGATGCGGAGCAGAAAGGCCTGAGGTCCGGCGATGAGCTTCTACTGGTCCAGGACTGGTCTGTGCAGGGTCTGGCGCGCTTCGAGGCCTGGAACCTGATCAAGGGTCTCAATGACGGGGGCTTCACAATAACAGTCAAGAGATGAAGCCACAAGAGCTAAACGGGATTAGGAGAAAAGCAAATGCCAAATGTTTACTTAAATCCTTTCTTAGGAACAAGGTTTATTCAGAATTGATTCGTCAAAATAACATATTGGTTTTTGACATTGTAGTGGCAAAAACGGCCAGATCAGGCTCCAAAAGTTCTTCTAATATGAGCGTACAGTTATGAACGCTTTCATTAGCATTTTGGCTTTTAGACTGTTTGTGAACTTCCACATTTTTTGAAGATGTTGGATTCACGGCAGTCATAAATATGGATCTTATAAATATGGTCTGTTATAAATCCGGATCTTCCTTTTAAATCAGACCCGGAAGTTACAACCTTTTTCATTTGAGTTTGTTAATGTTCACTAGAACAGTTTGGCTTGAAATCCTGGATTGTTTATTGGCGACTGACAGGAGCAGCCGTTTTGTGGATAAATTGTACCGTATTTAGTTTTGTGAGTATAAATTATAGATATTTTGCGTGTGCACCAGATCAATAGAGTTGGTAAAAACTCTGGCTTCAGTTAGAACAAAAAAAAAATTCTTTTTCAAGCCAAACAACTAGTTTTCCAATCAATTTCTAATAATAGGAATAAAAATAATAATACAAAACTAAACAGGAAAAAGATCTAAAACTGTGTGTTGTTCAGGGGTTCATCAGTCTGCACTTGAAAGAAATTATTTAATATATTGAAACAATGTAAAGGTTTTAATGTATTTTTAAGGTTTGTTAAGATAATAAAAGCAACACGTGATCAAATCCTGGTTTATTTTTAATCACCGCATGTTCAACAAAGTGCAAGCTTCTAGTTTTTGCATCTTAGGATATTAAAACGTTGACGTCACGGCTGCATTCAACACAAAAGGTAATGTAAAAAAAAACAACAACAAACGTAAACACGTGAGATTAAAACAGGCATCTATGACTCGACTGAATGTTCATCACTCACAATTCTGAAGTTTGAAGTGAAGTTTCGTATCTGAAGTCTCCAGTCTGACGAGGAAACTGGCGCTAAATTCAACGAATCTGAGGTAAATACAGTACAAAAAACTACCGCGTCTGAGCGTGCGCGCGCGTTAGCTTTAGCATGGAAAGTTAGCATACAGCTCCAGTAATAAACCTCATCGAACTGCTTAATCTGCCTTTTATCTTTGGAATGAAAAAACTAGGAATTTACAAGTGCCAGTTTAAATTATGAACAAATTATAAAAACAATGAAATGACCATAATCGTGTTTGAAAACGACAGGAAGGAAAATCAAGTTTGACATCAAGCAGTAATTAATTTTCCGTTTGTGAACGACTCACGATAAAACCATTTCATGCAAGTGTGAGCAATAATTCAATAGCAAAAATACAGTTGCTTCTAAATACTTCTGATCAATTATTCAAGTTTCTTTCCATTTCGAGAACCTTTCAAGTCACTTTGTCAGTCCATCTTTTGTACAGCTTGAACACACTAAAATGAAGTTACTTAATTCAACCAATCCTGTTCCCTGAAAAAAAGACCTAGTTAAGTGTAGACTCGCAGTGACACCTGGTGGAAACAGTTGAATAGTGTCCTCGTGAATGAAGTTGACACAAAGTTGACACGAACGAAACGGACACATTTTCTAGCCAAATGAAGTTGGCACAAGTTAAATTATAATCAAATGACCAGGAGTGGAATTGTCATTTTTATGAATGAAGTTGTCGTGATTCCGTCATGAATGAAGTTGATATGAATGAAATCGACAATTTATATTGCCAAATGAAGCTGGCACAAGTTAAATTATAATCAAGTCACCGTGAGTGGAATTGTCGTTTTTATGACTCGAGATGCCATCATGAATGAAGTTGACAAAGTTGACATGAATGAAATCGACAATTTATATTGCCAAATGAAGTTGGCACGAGTTAAATTATAATCAAGTCACCAGGAGTGGAACTTTCATTTTTATGAATGAAGTTATCATGGTGTCGTCATGAACGAAGTTGACAAAGTTGAAAATAACGAAATTGACAATTTATATTGCCAAACGAAGTTGGCAGAAATTAAATTATAATCAAGTCACCAGGAGAGGGAACTGTCAATTTTATGAATGAAATTGTGATGTCGTTATGAATGAAGGATGATGCGATCAGGAACGAAATCAGTGTCAATTAAGTCATCTGAAAGAAATTGTCTAAAGTGAAAAAGTCATGAATTACGTCCCAAAAAATGCCGAAAACCCAAACCCGAACTACTGATTCTGGATGGATGGATTGACTCCAGATCCGCGACTCATTGGCAGTTGTAAAGAAAGAAAATGGCCAAAAAGTTATATTCCAAACTCTCTACAAGTCAGAAAAAGAAACTCCATTCAATTAAGAACAAACTGGCCGTGAATGAAAAGCCGAGTCTGCTCTCACTCGTGTGGAAGCTCCTGGAAGAACACAGAAGGACGTACAGAAGGCAAACGAACAGAGGGAAGAGCTACTTCAGGGATTTCACAGCTTTGCTCAGGTTGTTGTAAAACTCCACCATACTGGCAGGGAAAAAGGAATCCACCACTGAACGAGGGAGAAGACCCCCGAGATCCGTCTGGAAGAAGCTGAACAGCTGAGTTTTTCCTGGTTCTCTGAAATTAAATAAAATATCGAAGCATTAATTACTATATTATACACTAATATATATTGTACTAGTGAAAGTGTGTGTGTGTGTGTGTGTGTGCATGTGAGAGAGAGAGAGAAAGAGACACACACACACACTTGTGATAATGAACCTGCAGTTACACAAACCATGAAATCCTCATTAAACAGTGTTGGGGTGTAAAACTTTACAGTAGTTAAATTGGTTTTTGACCATTTTTAATAATTAAAATACTTTTCCCAATGAAAAAGTTAAAGTAATGCAGAGAGAAAATCATGTTTTGATCATTTAATTACAGTTACTTACAATGTACTTGCGTTACACTGTAAAATAATTAAACTCGCTATTACGCTGATATTCTGAATATCCTTATTTAAATTTTAGTAATTTATCTTCTTATGGTAAAGATTTAGTGTTCCGCTTCCAAATCATTGTAGATTTTTGACTTTTTTAAAAGTAACTTACTCAACACTGTCTTTAACAGTTAACGCTGTCATTGTCATTTTTTTGTACTTTTTTGTATTTTATTCACTTTTTGTATTTTTACGTTATTCGATTGTATTTTTATCTTGATAATTTGGTATTTTTATTCATATTGTATTTTTATATCTACTGTTTGTATCATATTTCTATTCTATATCTTCCTTTTATTGCACGTATTTCCCTTTTGCACATTTTATTATATCCCCATGTTTAAATGCTGGAACAATCAAAAACACATTTCACTACAAGTAGTACCACATATAATATGTTTGTGAGGAAAATTAGAATTTGATTTTTAATTTGATTAACGCTGCTAAACAGCTCATTAATCTGCGTAACGCTGCCCTCTAGTGTTGGTACTTTGAATTGCACCACACTAAAAAATTGACGAAATGAAAACGACCCGTTTCTAAACTAAACTCACCCAGGAACTGGAACACAGAAGCAGCCACAAGGATGGTTGAAGCCGCGGACGTACCCGGATTGCGAAGGAGAGTCCGGATGGTTTACATTAGTAGCTATTAACAGAAACAGGAGGTGGTTATTAAACAGATGGCATGGTAAACTGGCGTGATGCCGCGTATATACCGTTAGACGACACCGTCCCATCCTCAAAGCGCTTGATGGAAATGACATCCACAAAGTCTCGCGGTGATATGATGCCCATCGCCGCTGATGGCGTGACGGTCCGGCAGATCAGCACATCCTGTAGAGTGAAGAACAGAGGAATCGGATTTGTCGTTTAATAACGCGCAGATTTATTGAGTGTGCCAGGATGTTGAGTATATTAAGCTTTCAATGCATTTATAATGATTAAATTAATTGATTTCTTATCATTTTCAATCTTATTTTCTGTATGTGTGTGTGCGTAGCCTTAGAAGAATCACAGGACTCTCTCTCTCATTCTTTTTATCTAGTGTGAAAGAATGTGTGTTTGGGGAAGAAGCCAAATGTGTGTGTGTGTGTGTGTTTCTAACTTTCAGTTTAAATGTGTTTAAGTCCATTGTCCGAATGTGAGAAACCTTGACGGTTGCTATGTGACGGCGAAGGGAGGAACTGTTTTATCTCTGACGTGTCGCGCTGTGATTTGCTGCTGAACTTTTCTCTCTATTTAATAATAAACGGGAGTCTGGGAAAATTTCAGGGAGTTAGGAAAGAGTTAGAAGGAACGTTAGAAGGAAGAGAGACGCTAGGAGAGAAAAAGATTTGAGCACTTCCCAGACTCAATTGATTTCACAAACCCTGTGTTGAAGTCTTTTATTTTATTAGAGAAATTTCGGGAAAGGCTAAGATCCATCTTTAGAGCGTGGAGACGTTTAAGAAGGCGCTCGCAATAGAAAGGGTCTCGGTAGAACCCAACACAGGCAGTTGAGAATGATTGTAATTTTAAATCAGAATGGACTTGTGTTTCGTTTCCAGGGGAAAACAGAATCTCAAAAGTTTAATAAGAATCTTATACTTGTGTATTAAACCAATGGCAGTTTTAGTTCAGAACGGGATAAAATAAGATAAAATTCAAGCACTTTCAAAGTCCATGTTGAAGTTTTTCCAGCACCATGCAGTTGTGGTAAAATGTATATTTAAAGCTGTGCCTAAAGCCATCAAACATTTAGGGGAAATTTACTCTATATGTAAAGTTCAATAAAACGTCATGTTTTAGCGGTTACTACGTTTTTACAGAAAGCTGTAGGCATCAGTAGTAGAACTGCTTTCTTTGTTCAAAGTATAAACGAGGATATATATATATATATATATATATATATATATATATATATATATATATATAATCAAGTCTAATTTTAAAAAAGTGTCTGACATTTTAAAACCAAAAACATTTTTTTGATTTTTGATATAAAATGAAACTTTAAATACCATTGGGTCCAAATCACTTTACATTTGTCTATTGGTATAACAATTTTTTTTATTATTTCGAATGCATGTTTAAACACAAATAAATTCCATTATATGTTAAATACTAAAATAAAAAAAAAAAAATGACAACCCAGGGGCCTTGGTAAAATGATCAAAATCTTGGAGACCAGAGGTTGGAGACTACTGCGTTAATGCATTAACTTTTAAGTGCATTGACATTGACAATCAAGTTGAATAAAGTTCAGTAAGAACATGGCGTCGAAATCTCGTACGACCAAATATGTTATCACTTGTGGAACGAATTGGTGTTTTAACTCCGCCTCCATTCGCGTACCGCATTTATCCGGATTCCACTGCATGATAACGTTTTCAAGCATTCAAACCAATTCAAGGCCTTGAAAACACATTATCGAAATTCAAGGATTTCAAGCACTCGTACGAACCCTGTCAGAAGGTCGATTCAATGAAAAATGCTTTACGGTAAAAATAAGGTCCGTCAGGCTCCTGGATCGGTAAGGTGTGGCCCGCGGGCCGGGTTTTGCTCCTGAACCGAGCCTGATTGCCAGCAGATTCTGAAGGTAAAGCTGTTCTGCTCGTGTTGGACTTACGGCAGAAACCTGCTCCACCAGCTCAAACTTCTTGATGTTGGCGTCCCACTTGACACGGTGACCGTTGATTTCTGGTTTCAGACAGTCCCACACCTTCTCCGGACTTCCACTGACCACCCCTTCACCCTTATACCTACACACACACACACACACACACACACACACACGCATCAGAGTTCGTCAAACCCGGACAAAGTTTAAGGTTTGTGCTGAAACGCTGTTTGCTCTGCTCACACACTGTAAATGTTTACAAAATCATGCGGAACTTTACGTTTATTATACGACTATAGTACATTGCTTCTGCAGTAAAACACATTTAAATAGTGTCAAACTAGAGGTCGGTTAGGAGTAAAAAAAAAAAAAAGCAATTTAAATGAAACGTTGCATCTACTAAAACAAAGTATGTTTTAAATAGAAAACGTTTACATTTTTCAAATTCAATTTTTATTTGTCACGTACAAATTATACATGGTACAACATGTAGAGAAATGTGTTTTTTTCCTCGTTCCAGCATTTAATCTTAGGGATGGGGGAGATACAACAAAATGACAATAAAAAGATGAAGAATGGAACTATGATAAAAACAAGATATTAAGATAAAATAAGCTATTCCAAAATGTGCAAAAGGAAATACAAAAAGTAATAAAACAAGTAATAAAATCAAGATATGAAGAGAACATGTATAAAAATACAAAATCTCCAAGATAAAAAGTACAACTGAATAACGCAGAGTGAGTAGAAGACAAATGTACAAAAGTGACTGGGTGTAAAAAAGTGTGTAACAGTGTCCACTGCAAGGTGAATCGGTGGTCACTTTAGGTCATTTAATAAAAATGTTTTTTTTTTTTAAAGATTTAATAAACTCGACATGTATTCAAAGCACGTGTAAAAACAAATTGCGTTAAATTGGAGTCAAGCCCGTGTTGTAAATGTGTATATAATTACACACTAGCACATGTACAGTAACTACACGTATAGTGTGAGCAGTGCACGTGGAGCAGTCAGCACATATGACGTCACGACGACAAACCTATCGCTGTTGAACGTTATAGTTTACTTACAGATTCCCTGCAAATTCGCTAGACGGTCGCCAATACACCACCACATCGTTCTAGAAAAGTCCAGAAAGACGGTTTAAATCACCACAAACACGATCCAAACCCACTTTTGGTACAATACTTACGGATTTCTTGCATATTTTCCACCCGGACTCGTCTTTTCTGTAGCTCGAAAGACGCTCTTCCACGGATCGGCTCGTTTGTAAATAATCCATAATTAATCTCGATTTAAAAAATGCTTTATGTGGCTCGTGTTTGCCCTCAGAAACCGAGCGAATAGCGGCTTTTTTTTTTAGTCCAACCGACGTAATTTTACACGTCTGTTGTTTCGCGCAAACACGCGCTTCAAATTTCCATCATCACCGACAGTTTCGCCGCGTCTCTAAAGCTCAGCAGATGTTTCCATCTCAATTATTAGAAGATGATGATGATCACACTGTCCGTCATCGTGACTGACCGGCCGCGACAGGCAATCGATGCGGATACACACCGACGCGCGCAACGCTTTCATTTGACGAGCGCGATAAGAAATGTTTGTTTGTTTTTTCCACCCTCCCTCGCCGATAAAAATCCGACAATGACACAAGGGCACAATCTTGATGAGTTAGAAAAAAAAAAAGGCAAAAAGCCACTTCCTCGGTTTGAAAAACGTCACAGCGCGGCATTGTGGGAAATGTAGTTTTCGACGGCACGGCTCAATCGCGCGTTAGTGACTTTTTAAACTAAAAAACACGTCGTAGACTGTTCGAGTTCAAGCTAGTAAAACTACCAGGGTGGCCATATTTTGATTTCCAACAAAAAGAGTAGAATCAGCGCGGTCTCGAGACAAACTCAGACAGGCTTCTCGGAGGTTACATGATTCAATGGTGCAAAACTAACTTCTGTAATAATAAAAAAAAAGTAATTAGTAAAAACATATGTGTAACAAAATAATAGTCCTAGACTCTTTTCGAATAAATACACACTTTGATTAATTAATTATTAATGTGAAATAATGTTCTACAAATCTTCTGTTATAAAATACCAGCTTCAACAATATACATAATAATAACAAGCGTAATATCTATCTATTGGTGAGCAATAGCATTGAGAAGTTTTTATACGACAGATGATTTAATATTTTAGAATGTTTCAAATCTATTAGCTCATTTTCGTTACATGGGCATTATGTTGTTTATTAATATATTAACTACGGTATAACGTTTCAGGTAATACATTCATATATTTATGTGGCTGACCTAACGAAACAAGCTCTTAAACATTAAGGCGATTAAACCTGGAGTAGCATCAGCCATTTGAATTCTCTCTTTCTAAGCCCCGCCCTCCTCACAGTTACATAGACCAATCAAATTAACGATGACATTGTGTATTACCCAATCAAAAGTTGAAAAGGTGACGTCTTCATGTGTGAGGTGATTCGCATGAGAGAATAATAATAATAATAATAATAATAATTGAACCTTTATTTGCTGCTTAAAAGAAATAATGTAAAGCACGGTTGGCAAACGTGTCATGGTCCTTTGAAGAAGCGTGAAACTCGGACATTTTCATCAATTTATAAAACATGTCCGGACGCTACGGACACGAGGTAAAAAGAGGACGGTTGGTCACCCTAGTAAAGCCAATTAACCTGAGGTAAAAAAAAAATGCCCAGAGAACAAAATGAATTCCAGTAAGACATTCTTTTATTACACCATTTCTCCAAATGACAATTCAGGTTTTCCTCCCCACATCCCAACACGAAAAACACACGACATGCGTTAGCTTGTGCGTCAAAGTCTCGTACAGACCTACAGACCTGCTACTGGCACGTAACTACTCAGCTAAGACACGAATGCAGAGTCGTACAATCACTACGAGGCTGTTAAACGTTGGAGAAGACCAGATCGCTCGACTCCGACACGCTCAGCTTCCCACTGCTCTTGCACTTCTTCTTGGCCGGCTTGGTGCTGGGCTTCAGGAGCTTCTCCTTGTTGTGAATGACTTGGATGTACTGG
This sequence comes from Paedocypris sp. Pulau Singkep, assembly GCA_017309775.1. Classification (NCBI taxonomy): domain Eukaryota; kingdom Metazoa; phylum Chordata; class Actinopteri; order Cypriniformes; genus Paedocypris; species Paedocypris sp. Pulau Singkep. The sequence continues at coordinate 1,902,112 of MU204300.1, read as the reverse complement.
TCCGTGCTGCTGTTTTGCGGGTCGCTACTGGACGCCAGAGAAGCCGAGTCCGACTCGGTGAAGGACGGTTCCACCTTCTGCTTGGTCTTGGGCTTGACGTACGTCTCGCCGTGCTTTGGGCCTCGGGTGCTTGTCGAGCCTTCATCCGCCCAGTCTTCCTCATCCACCTCCTCTTCGTCGAGGTACAAGCCCTGCTGCGTGGTCACCTGACTGTCGCCGATGTAGAACCGTGGAGGCTTGTGGAGATCAGCGAGCGACTTGGGGCGGTTTGTTCTTCTCTTGCTGGTCTTCGGGTCCTCCTCTTCCTCCTCTTCCTCGCTGAGATGTTCCTGGTGGCCAGGGGTGTAAAGAGTAGCGGACAGCCATACTTGAGTAAAAGTACAGATACTTACTGTAAAAATTACAAGTACCAAGGCACCAATTTCTAAAAGACTCGAGTCAAAGTAGCAAAGTATCCAATTTGAAAAGAACTCAAGTATTTTTATTCGTGCTCTATATAGGCCCAAAAAACAAAACTATTGTTTTCCAAGACAGAAACAGAATTTAACCTCAATGTTTGAAAACTGGTAGAAGAAAGTAGATAAAAAGAACAAAAAGTCAGTCTCAATCACTTCAATTTGCAAGTAGATATAAAATAAAATGATTAATCTGATTAGTCAATTATATATTATATGTATTATATAAAGTTGTATATTATGTAATAACATTTGTTGAACACATTTTTACGCCACTAATTCGCGTTCTTGTGGTTTCTAATTCACAAATAGCATCCGTTACTTTCCGCAGCCTAAAGATGGCGATATTCGAAGAATATTAAGAAATTAACCGCGGTATAAATCGATTCCGGCTTGTCGCGCACAATTACAATGTAACGAGTAACGATAAGTGTGCGTTCAAATGTAGTGGAGTGAAAAGTACTGCTACTCAATCACAAATGCAGTGGAGTAGAGAGTAAAAGTCGCTTATATTTTTCATACTCAGTGCAAGTACGAAGTAGGCAAAAACATACTTCAGTAAAGTAACCAAGTACATTTACTCAAGTACCTTACAGCCCTGCTGGCGGCTTCGGTGAGGGGTTCGAGGGACGTAGCGCTTCACGTTCCGCGGACACAGCTCCAGGATCTCGGCCGGTTGGTAATGTCTGGGTAGTCGTGAGATCTTCTCGTTGACGATGACGTAGCGTGTCGTGTGGGAACGCCGACCCGGGACGCTGGGAGCTGTGATGATTCCGGGCTCGGAGTGCATGGGGCGATGGGTCTTCCGGAACAGTGGCTCGGAGTGGATGCTCTCCACGTATCTTCCACAGGGGCTGCAGGACGTGCTGTGGTACGACTGGGAGCCGCCGAAATAGCCGGGATGCCTAGACGTCACAGGACAGGGCAGAAACACACAACACCGGTAGGTTTGACGTTTACGCGACATCTCTATCGATGGCATGAATCGTAGGAGTTCGGAAAGTATGGAATAAAATTAGGGCCAAAAATATCAAACTAATTTTTCTAAGAGATGAGCGAAAATGCTTCACATTTACTGTTTCTTTTTTCCTTCGCTTGCAATCTTCACGGTTTTGTGTGAAACTTATTTTTCGCTTCAGATTTTTGTTTTTTCTGTCTGGACTTCTGGCACAAGCTTCACGTGGGGGCGGTCCTTACTCTGATTGGCTGGTGAGAATGTGATTGACCAGGAAGTGTGGGAAGTTCTGCGAATGGTGTCATACACCGCTTTTTTAATATTAGTACACAATAAACTGTGATTAAAGGGTTATTTTTGCACAATTCTTCCAAACGAAAAAAAAAAATGAAACGAACGAAATAATCTGAAGCGAAAATACAAATTTCAAACGAAAGCGTGAAGATTGCAAGCGATGAATAAAAATCCAAACATAAATGTGAAGCCTTTTTGTTAGTTTCCTAAAAATGTACGTATTGTTGACATTAATCTGATTCCATAGGAGGGTAGATGGTAGAATATGCAACGAGGCACTTTATGATATGGTCCATTTGTTTGTATTGGTTAAAAGAAAAAACAAAATCAATAAATGACTGAAAGCGAGAGTGACACTGATTTGTGACTTTGGAATGGAGTGGAAAAGCCAACGACATTAAATATATTATCGCACAAAGAGTAAATGGTCCAGCTGCTGCATTTGAGCAGCTTTTGTTTCAAACGTTTCCTCGAAATAAACCTACCGTAACATAAAAGACAGAAAGTTTTAGTTGTGATATAGCGTTACATAGTGGTAAGTGATGGTTATACATCAAGTATTTTCACAAAGTGCATCATGAATTGTTTCGCTACAAATTGATTTTCAAGGCGTGTCACACATAGTAACGTTCACAAGTTACGCGTGTCCTTCTGCTGTTTACATAAAGCAAAAAACTATTTTCTATTTTTGGCAGTACTGTTTTTAAAATAATTTTTTGTTAAAAAAATCAGTATATTTTTCTTACTTTTAGAAGTATTCTTATTTTAAGATACAGTATATTTGTCTTTTTTTTTTTTTGAACTAATAACGAATTATAGACTTTATTTAATCCACTAGGGGGGATTTTGAATACAAATTATAAAAAAAATAAAATGGCAAGATACATTCCAAATTACAAAGAAACAGTCTCCAGTAAATAGAATGGAAAGGAAAGACATGTCAAGTTCGAGCACTAGAACTAAGAAGCTCAAAGTGAATAAAGAAAAATAACAAAAATGTGGAAACATTGTCGTGGCTACCGAAAGGCATTGTGGGAAATGTAGTTTTTGGCCAAAGCACTCTCCGATTTTTTTGCTCTTATTTTAAGTCACTCAAAACCACATCTGGCCCCCGAGCCTCGAGTTTGACACGTGCACTAGATAAAAAAAAAAATGTAAAAATGTAAAAATCTTGATAGGACAAGATGCAGTCTTAATTACAAAGAAACAATCTCCAGTAAAAAGAACGGAAAGGAAAGACTTTTACGAATTCTCAAAACAAACATTTGAGACTTCAAATAATATCTTTATATTATTCATATTTTATCTCATCTCTTTTTTATTGCACTTAATTGCGCTTATCTCTTATCTTATTGTAAAATACATTTCACTTCACAATGCATCAAAATAATTGTGTAAGTGACAAACAAGATTTGAATTTGAAATTTGGGCACCAGAAGAAACAGAAGGCGTGTGTCTCATGGGGACATCTGACCTGACGGGTGTGAGCTCCACTCGCCGCAGTGTTTTCTGAGGAAGCGCGGTCTGGCAGTGTGTTCTGAGCAGAGATGAAGGGGAGTGAAGCGTCATGGCCGTGACAGGAGTGAGAAAGCTTCACACCAGACCTGCTGCTCGTCTGCTTCTGCCTCACGCCGCTGCGGGATGCTGACTGGGTTATGGTCCTGATGTTGCTCCCGCGAGTGACGGGCGACTCAAAGTTGACCACGCTGCCGTTGTGGCGCGGAGGCGAGGCGGAGCGGGCGGACGACTCCATGCTGGTGAGGTCGCTCTCCTGCTCCGGCTTTATAGCGCCACCTTCTGGTGTCTGCAGACGGGCTGGTGCACACAAGAACACCGTAATAATACAATATGTCAAAGATGGTTGACCGCCTGGAAATATCTGGAAGAGATGGGTTCTTTTTTATACCACTTAAAAAAAAAGAGGGTGTTAAAAGTTAAAACTTACGATTCCAAATGTTCTATTTTTTGCTTATTTTATTATAATTATATTTCTCTTTTGTGTGAGCAACTGTAACCGAAAAAGCAATTTCCCCCTGGGGATGAATACAGTTATTTCAATTAAATTGAATTAAAACTTACAGTTCCTAATGACAGAACTAAAGAAATCATTAGGTTAAAAAACGATAACACAATAAAACCATATCATCTGTGAAAGATGGTTGACCGCCTAGAAATAACTGGAAGAGTTTGGATTTTAAAAAGGGGGGGGGGGGGGGTGTTAAAAGTTAAAACTTACGATTCCAAATGACAGAACTAAAGAAATCCTTATGGTAAAAAACAGTAACACAATAAAACGGTAACATCTGTGAAAGACAGTTGACCGCCTGTGAATGTCTTGAAGAGTTTGGGTTTTTTTATACCATGTTTTAAAAAAAAATGGGTGTTAAAGGTTAAAACGTACATTTCCAAATGACAGAACTAAAGAAATCCTTAGGTTAAAAAACAATAGCACAATAAAACAGCAACGTCTGTGAAAGACGGTTCACCGCATGGAAATAAGAGTTTGGGGATTTTATATCCATTTTTTTAAAAGGGAAAATTTAAATGTTCAAATTACAATATCTAGACTAAAGAAATCCCAAGTTGTATTTTGAGCGCAATTTTTTCTGTTAAAATGCAACCCTTTCCCTGTTTAAATGTTATGCTTTAAATGCTTTAAAGTCATCGATGTTGTACTTCAAGTTTTTTTTTACTTTTTTTAACGAAGTGACGTGAAGAGAAGCACAGAACTTCAAACCTTGAAAAGCAGTTGTAAGTGGACAACACACCTGCAGCAAGCTGGAACACCTTCTTCTTGTCGTCCGTCCGCTCCTGAAACAAAAAAAGGGAGTTGGCGCTGCGGAATATTAATATGAACAATAGTCAGGTGAAGGTTCTAGATCCTCCATCACTCACGGTCTGAAGCTGCAGCCTCAGCTGACTGTTAGTGACTTTGAGCGATCGAGCGATGGACTGCAGGTAGTAGATCAGCATGCTGAAGGAGACAAACACACGCAGCACTGAGAATTACCAGAACGACTTTACCGGTAACGACTGTTCACACAAGCGCTGGCATTCCGGCATTTTACCGGTAGAACACCATTCACACAGCGTTTTCAAAATTGTTGGGTATATTAAGCTTTCGATGCATTTATAATGATTTAATTAATTGATTTCTTATCATTTTCAATCTTATTTTCTGTATGTGTGTGTGCGTAGCCCTAGAAGAATCACAGGACTCTCTCTCTCTCTCATTCTTTTTATCTAGTGTGAAAGAAAGTGTGTTTGGGGAAGAAGCCAGATGTGTGTGTGTGTTTCTAACTTTCAGTTTAAATGTGTAAGTCAATTGTCCGAATGTGAGAAACCTTGACGGTTGCTATGTGACGGCGAAGGGAGGAGCTGTTTTATCTCTGACGTGTCGCGCTGTGATTCGCTGCTGAACTTTGCTCTCTTTTTAATAATAAACGGGAGTCTGGGAAAATTTCAGGGAGTTAGGAAAGAGTTAGAAGGAACGTTAGAAGGAAGAGAGACGCTAGGAGAGAAAACGATTTGAGCACTTCCCAGACTCAATTGATTTCACAAACCCTGTGTTGAAGTCTTTTATTTTATTAGAGAAATTGCGGGAAAGGCTAAGATCCATCTTCAGAGCGTGGAGACGTTTAAGAAGGCCGCTCGCAATAGAAAGGGTCTCGGTAGAACCCAACAAAAATAGCGGTATTTTCCTAATGCTTCAAGACACTTATGCCAGCAATCTTCGTTTTGCGTTCACACAGGCCAGTTTGCCGCCAATTTAACGGCAATTTACCGGCAAGGTCTGTATGTGTGAAAGGAGCAACAGATAAGCAACGGCACGTGTCGAGTGGAACAGGTTAATAACAGTAATAACATTGTATACATTAATTACAAACAGTGTTTCTATTTTTAGATGCAAACATTACGTTCTTAAGCAGTTTAATTTAGTTGCTTGACATTTGCAGAAACACAAATGTCTCGTTTATAGGTTTGAAAAAGCTGCTTAATGTGAAATTAAATGACTTTTTAGACAGACATTTTCACCAGGGCTCTCAACGAGACTTGACAAAACGCATAAAAAAAATATCTAAAAAAAAATTGTAATTTGCCGTATATATTTTTATTGATTACAATTTAAAATGTATTGATTAAAATTGCGTATTCTTTTGCTGCTGTAATAATGTACATTTCCTGTTTGCTGGACTAAGGTTTTATCTATCTATCAAAAAAAATGTACTGTAATTACAAATGGATAGCATAATCAACGAGTTTAATTACTACTGTAATTACTATGTATCGGATTAACTCCACCAGTTGTGACTAATCACAATAGTAATTGGAGTTTATTAGAACGAGAAATGAATCGACTGTTATAATTGTTAACATTTTCTAACGACTAACTTCTTCTACCATTACTGCTTGCTAATTACTTTCCATTACCAAGTACAGTAAGTACTACTGTAATTAACCTTCACAGACTATTTTTCCGACCACTCACTGTAATTTCTCAGTTTACGAAGTTTGACTGTAATTACGACTCTCAAGTCTTAATCTTTACGCTCTTTCCTTCAGGATGTGGTCTGTTCATCATCTCTACACTCTTTCCTGATGTTCTGATGGAGTAACTCACAACAGCAGCAGGAGTGCAGGCAGCGCCACCACTGGACTGGTGATGTAGTTGGTCACGTTACTGAACCACAGGGGGAAGTCGTTGGCAATGGTCTCAGAAAGGATGTCGTAGATCTTCTCCTGGCCACTGCAGACGATAAGTAATGCACACAACTACACACTGTGTAGTACAGTATGACGACAAACTCTCCCGTATGGACGTGTTTAGTTATGGAATCAGATTAGCGGCAGAATGATCAAACACGTACATTTTTAAGAAAAGAACAAAAAAGATTCACATTTACGTTTGTCTTTTTTTTTTATTATTATTATTATTTCCTGTCGCTTGCAATCTTCGTTTTCATTTGAAACTTTTTTTTGCTTCAGATTTTGTTTGTTTGTTTGTTTGTTTGTTTGTTTTTTCAAACATAATATTCTATGAAACATTTTTAGCTTGCAGTCTTCACGTTTTCAATTGACACTTTTTTTTCCGATTCTGCTTTTTTGTGTTTTTTTGTTTGTTTGTTTGTTTTTTGTTTCATGGTTGTTGTTTTTTTTTTGGACTTCTGGCACAAGCTTCACGTGGGGGCGGTCCTTACTCTGATTGGCTGGTGAGCATGTGATTGACAGCTGCTTGACCGGGAAGTGTGGGAGGAGTTTAGCGAGCGTACACAGTGTCATTCACTGCTGTTTTAATATAGGTACACAATACACTGTGATTGAATTGTTATTTTTGCACAATTTTGCTAAAGTATTGTGGTAGCAGACACTTCAGAATAATAGTTGACATTGTTGACAAGTGTCAAAAGAAAACGTAAAAACTCCAAGCGAAAAATAAACATGATTCCCTACTTAATATGCTGGATTACTAGTCACCGTTTTAAATATACACGCACAAAAATATAAAGTACTGTACAGCTGGTTACGAACTCAATAATGTTTTTTTGAGTACGACACAAAGAGTTTTGCTCCAATTAAGTGACTTTCCCCAATAAAGCAGAGATCGATTTGATGATTTTGTATTGACATTTACACCGTACTGATTCCAAATCAGCGGAAACCGTTGCTGATGAAACTGGGCGTGGTGGGCGTGTCACAGACGTCACATGTGTACACGGTCTTTTTACTTTACACTTGTATCTAAAGCGACTTACAAAAAGAGGAGCAAGTGAAGCAATTTGTCTAAAAAAGGATACGTAGTTCACACGAGGCTTTTTAAAGAAACTTACTTGCCAGAACAGCAATACTTTTGAACTTTTTTTTTTGCTAAAGTTCTCGCAGTTTTTGTCCCAATTAAACAATTTACGTCCCAAATAGACAGACTATTCTCGACTTGTGTAATGTTATTTGTGTTTCCCTTATTTCATGCCATTGTTTTTATTTTCCCTTTTCTTGTTTCTTTCTTTTTATTTTTATTTATATATTTATGTTTATATTTTCGAAAGAGGGGTAAAGACGGAGTCAGTCAAACTCAATTCCCTGTTGTCATCACAACTTGGCCAATAAAGTTTTCTGATTTCTGATTTCTAATCAGATTTGTGTCTGGATCTCTACATCGTTAAGCTTGACGTACCTGAACGGTCCGCAGAACTGCGACGGCCTGTATCTCACAATGGCGAAAACGGTGGGCAGCATGCACAGGAAAAGCATGAACAGCAGCATCGCCAAGTAGAAATTATTAGACCTGGTGAACAGAAGTAAACAGCATTAATCAGCAGTGAAATGCTAACCAAATATGGAATCAGATCAGTGCCAAAAATATCAAACGTAAATTTCCAAGAATTGAACGAGAACATTTGGTTTTCTGTTTTTCGCTTGCAATTACGTTTTGTTTTTTTTTTTTCATTTTCTGCATGCAATCTTCACGTTGAAGGAAAAAAAAATGAAACTTTTTTTTTTTCTCGCTTCAAATTTTTAGTTCGTTTTCTTTTTCCGTTTGGACTTCTGGCCCAAGTTTCACATGGGGGGCGGCCCTTACTCTGATTGGCTGGTGAAAAAAAGCGCGGCAAAAAAAAAAAAGTTTCAAATGAAAACGTGAAGATTGTACGCAAAAAAAAAAAAACGTAATTACAAGCGAGAATGAGAAAAACAAACGTAAATGTGAAGCATTTTATTAGAAATGATCAGTTTGATCAGTTTATTTTCAGATTGATATTTATATTTCCTCTTAGCTAACGTAGCCACGAACACAAAACGTCTAAATGTGAAAACCATCGCGGATGAAATATGACGGGCGTGCAGACTTCACATCTGTGAGTGAGCGATAAAGCAAAGCGTGGAGAGCGTGGAGATAAATCAGCCGAGTGAAAGAGAAGCAGACAGCTCTGCCACGATGAGGAATCCTTTGTTATCTTAGCGCTCGCCGTGCTGGAAAACCGAGGACTCCAGTTCAGCGATGCGGAGAACAAATTCGCACGGAACGCACGTTTAACGGATCTAGAAAGTTCTTCACAACTTCATGCTTTGGGAATGGAACCCACGCTCTTGTGTTGCAAACTCCAGCTCTACTGATGAGTAGGATATGGCAACAATGACAATTCAGAAACTACCAGTTGGACAAAATACGTATGTAATGTGTTGGACACGCTACATGCTGTATATATACAAACTCATTAAAGTGACCGTGACTGTATATATTTACAATATATAGTGTTAATGTAACAACATTGTGATTACGCCGTGGTTTACGCTCTGGATTGTCTAAATTCAACCTGATAAACAAAACATGGAAATGTCTTCCAGATGTATAACATTGTTTAAAAATAAAAACGTTGTTATAAAAGAGGACAAGAGCATTTTTCTCTTACATTTTCAATCTTTCTTCTACATTAAAATCTAATTTAATTTAAAAAATTAATTTAAAAAGTTCTAAACGCAAAGAGAGAGGGAGATAGACAGAGAATGTCTCATTTATAGGTTTGAAAAAGCTATAATAATTTCATTATTTTGAAATCATTTTTCTATTTATCAAACAGATTTTATTTTAACTACAAATGGATAGCATAATCAATGAGTTAAATTACTACTATAATTACTATTGAAATAACTACTCCTGTTGTGACTAATTACAATAGTGATTTGAGTTTATTAGAACGAGACAGAGAGAGACTGATGCTTTGGTGCAGGAGAGGTTTGGTTCCGGGCTTCTACCTTATGCAGCCTTACTATTTGTTAATATTAGTCATTGAACATGTTATTATTACAGTTCTAAAAATGCTTCATAACTGTGTTAGAGACAGAGAGAGAGTGAGAGTGAAAGAAAGAGAGAGAGAGAGAGAGAGAGAGAGAGAGAGAGAGAGAACGACAGAGAAAGAGAGAGAGCGTGTGAAAGAGGGAAAATGGCAAGAAATAGGAGCGAAAAGGAAAGAGATACAGACAGAAAGCTGGAGTGAAAGAGAGTGATGGACAGATCAAGAAGAAGGGAGAGAAAGAGCGAGAGAGTGAGATTCTGATTCAGATTATCGCCAGAAGTAGTGCAGACTGACACCGACTCCAGGCCTCGAGTGATGGAGATTTAGACCCAACCAAAAGATCTCCATGTGATCCATAAAGCCTACAGCCCATAAATCCCACTCCAGCTTCTGGAAGAGTCCGGAGTGACCTGGAGGCCTTGAAGACCTGCTGATGGGGCACATTACAGGTCAGCACGGCCCAGCTCCGCAGGTACATCAGCCCGATCAGCTTCAGCACGTTAAAGGCCGGAAGACACGGGGAGAAGAAGGCGCCCATCCTGAGGAGGAGAGGGAGGCGAGGTGAGATTTATCTCCGTTTGGTCCCGCGGAGCCTCCGACAAGCCATTACTGCTGTATTAGAAAGCCGGGGCGCAATGAAGCGCAAGACCACCGGGGGCAGCGGACGCTTTATAGCGGATATTAATACTCAAGGTCACATGTAATAAAGCAGGCGGTGGGTGTTTTAACATGGGATGCTCTAGTTAGAAGAAAAAAAAATTGAAATAAAAAAAAATTAAAAAAAAATAATGGTAAAAAAGGGGATAAACGTTTATCCCCTTTTTTACCATTATTTTTTATTTCTATTTTTTTAAGTTTGAGGTAATTATATATTTTATAGCGGTACGTATATAGTGCTTTTCTCAGTACCAGACCAATACAAAGACTCAAAATTACAAAAAAGTAGTCATTAAATAAGAAAATAAATAAATTGTATGTATCATGTGTGTTAATGGCTATAACCAGTGGAGCAAGCTACAAGCGCGGCAGTGGCTAGGAACTTATGTAATAGTAGATCTTACCATATCATTCCCTGATTGTAAATCAGGTGAAGAACATTTTCAGCTATTTTAAATTCTCCATATTCTGGCTGGAAGAAAAAAAAAACACACACAAATTCAATTATATGTGATTTAAATATTCTTATCTCTCTGCTTTCCTCTTATCAGGGTCGTCACAGTGAATCATCCCTTTCCACCTCAATTATATGTGATTTAAATATTTAAAATATGTAAAAAAAAAAATTTTTTTTTGAAAATTTAAGAATTGGAGATTGAACATTTAAAATTTTTTGAGATTTAACATTTTTTTTAACTTAGTTTAAAATGGAATTGAATTTCAAAGTAAGAATTTTATAAATTATGTATTTAAAATAAAATTTTATTTAAATTTAAGATTTTGATTTAAAATGAAATATATGACTGAACCACAAAAAGCATGAAATCATGAATTTATTAATAATAAATTAAATTATTTAATTAAAATAATTTTTATTACTAATAAAATTTCCAAAAATGATATTTACTATCATTACTGAGATTTACTGTCAGCATGACAAAAACGTTTACTTTTTTAAATGTATAAGTGTAACATTAAATGTATATTTTTCCAGAAAAAAAAAAAAAATAAAAAGTCAACCCAGCAGATCCACTCACAAACTTGCTCTCCAGGTCCCAGCAGCAGCAGTCGCTCAGATACCGGACCACCAGGCCTCGGATGAAGTCGATGAGCAGGATACTCGCCACCGTGAAGATCATGTCAATGATGGAGAGCTTCAGCATCTCCTGTGAGAAGAGAAGACCCACCGGTCCAGCTTTACTCATCATTCACTCTTCTCCACGTCCTCCCATCTAGAAGAACTGCTAGAAGGTTTTGTTTAGTACATCTATAACAGCTATTCTAGAATTACGATTTCTTTTATAGGGGTTTCAAGCATCATCACCAAAACACTTTTCTTTATTCTTTTTACATACTTCTATATATAATTCTGCACATTTTAGTAAAAACAGGGAAGGCAAAGTACAAAAAACAAGCTTTTATTATTTCATGGGTTTTCATCTCTATCCATCACTATTCATCTATCTATATATCTATCCATCCATCTATATCCATCGCTATCTATTATCTATCTATCCATCTATCCATCATTTCTACCCATCCCTTAACTATCTATCCATCATCCATATCCAACCATCTCTATCTATCTGTCTGTCTGTCTGTCTGTCTGTCTGTCTATTTGTCTGTCTATCTATCGTATCCATTCATCCATCCTATCTGTCCGTCTGTCTGTCTATATATCTTTATATATTTGTTAAAGAGCACACACACACACACACACACACACACACACCTGGCCTACGTATGTCTCCCAGCAGGGGTCCAGCTGTGTTCTGGTGTTGTACTCGTACAGGACGGTGTGGTTGAGCGCGGGACGGCTCCTGACCGTGGACACACTGAGGTTGGCGTGGAACAGGTCGGGATGGCGCTCTCCAGTCTCCGGGACGATGGTGGACATGTTCTCATCCGCCGGCTGTGAGATGGTTGCTAGGTAAGAAGTGGAGTCGGACTGGTTCCCTGGACCCAGATGAACCTGAAACGGACGATGAATTGTCTTTATTTGAAGCAGGCTGATAAATCTCCTGAAAACTAGTCCGCACTGACCGCAGAGCTCATGATGTTGACCTTGTCCAGAAGAGCAATGATCAAACTGTACAGGTTACCCAGATATAACACCAAAACTCTGCAGAGAAGAGAGAGAACGAGAAAGACAGAGAGGCAGAGATATAGAGACAGAGGGAGAGTAAGAGATAGAAATAGAGGCCATAGAGAGAGAGAGAGAGAGAGAGAGAGAGAGAGAGATGTAAAGACAGAGTGAGAAATAAAGAGGGGGGGCAGAAAGAAAGAGACAATTCGACAGGGAGAGAGAGAGAGAGAGGGAGAGAGAGAGAGAGAGAGAGAGATGTAAGGATAGATAAATATAAACATGAATACAGACAGACTTTGTAAAGACAGTACATAAATACAGACAGATCAACAGACCCAGAGAGAGAGAGAGAGAGAGAGAGAGAGAGAGATAGAGAGAGAGAAGGATAGACAGACGTGCAGACACAGCTAGATAAAAAGACAGACGGACATTCAGTTCAGTTTTTACCGTAAAAACTCAGAGTGTGTGACACTGATCAGTGATTCTTCACATACACACGATCGGAAAACAATGTCAATATTAAACGAATGCAGAGTTAGTTCATGCAGAAAACAAATCATAAATATAGAAAAATCTGTCATTTCCGCCGCACTGACTCAGAGTGAGTGGTGTGTGTGTGTGTGTGTGTGTGTGATGCTCACCGGGCGAGCTGGAAGCGGAGGCTGGTCCTGGGGTGGTACATCTCTAGCTGAGCCACCAGCTCAAAGGCAGACGGAGCGATCATAGTGATGAGAGACACCACCACACTCACCTGACACACACACACACACACACACAACCCTATGACAGGAGTACACAGTGTGTGTGAGATATACACACAATTACACAACAACTGACAGACTGCAAACTGAATTCAGCAATTATCTGTCTGTCTGTCAACCATCAATCAATCAACCAACCAATCAACCACCAATCAATTAATCCACCAATCACTCAAGCTATCTATCTATCCATCCATCCATACATTCATCCATCCATCGTATTTGTCGTATCTACCCACGTACAATATCTACCTACCATATTTATTCATATATCCATCGGATCAATTATATTTATCGTATATATCCATTCTGTCTATTATATTTATTGTATCTATACATCGTATCTCCATCGTTTTTATGCATCGTGTCTATCCATCGTTTCTGTCTATCGTGTCTATCCATAATCTCTATCCATCGTATCTATCCATCGTGTCTATCCATCGTTTCTGTCTATCCATAATCTCTATCCATTGTATCTATCCATCGTGTCCATCCATCGTTTCTGTCTATCTATCGTGTCTATCCATCGTGTCTATCCATCGTGTCTATCCATCGTGTCTATCGTGTCTATCCATCCTATCTATCCATTGTATCTATTTATCGTATCTATCCATCATGTCTATCCATCGTATCTATCCATTGTATCTATCCATCATGTCTATCCATCATGTCTATCCATCGTACCTATCCATCGTATCCATCCATTGCATCTTTCCATCGTATCTATCTATCCATCTAATCTGTCTGTCTTTCTTTCTTTTTTTGTTTCCTTTTATATTTAGTGTGTGTGTGTGTGTGTGTGTGAGTGGTGTACTCTTAAACTTAAACACACCTCGTTCTTCTCCCAGAGCGTCAGCTCGGGTTTCTCTTGCTCTAGTTTCTGAGAACGATCCACCACAAAGTAGATGATGTAGATGCTTCCAGCCAGAGAGAGCAGCACCAGGATGTTGGCCAGGATGCGCAGACTGATCAGAACAGCTCTGAAACCACACCACAACAGCAGGACATCACATACGCACGGTCAATGAAACAAGCTGGTGTAGAGGAGAAAATAAATAAATGTATAGTAGCATATATACTCAAGTAATTTCCAGTTAATCTTACACAGGCCTGTTAAAAGACAACTAAGGGGCTCGGACCACGTACCAGCTAAGATCTATATCAGAAATGCAGGAATTATTTTCTTTTTTATCTTTTTTATTTTCCAAAATAATCATGGTATATACATTAGTCACATAGTGATTGGCAGGGAAATGATACGTTGTGTACAGTAATGTGCAATAGAAATAAATATTTTACTGTGTATTGTTTTTTTGCACCTTTGTTTTTGCACCTTTTGTCTCACTGTAATTTTACTGTTTTGTAATTTTGCACCTTTCGTTTATTTATTCGTATCTTAGATTTTGCACATTTCTATTCTACTGTTGTTTTTTTTTTTTTATATTTGTTCAAATGTTGCTGCTGCAAACAAAGAAATTTCCCCTACTGGGATAAATAAAGTCTTCATTCATTCATAGCAATACGTAAATAATATAAACAGAAAGAGTAACAACAACCTATAAATAGGTTGTAAACAATAAAATAAACAACAATTAAAAAAAAAAAAAAAAAAAAAAACATTTTTCATTTTTTAAATTAAGGGGCTGCTTAATGGAACCAGATTAGTGCCAAATAGACCACTCCTCTTCTATTGAAACTCCTCCCACACACCCTGGTCAAGCAGCTGCCAATCACATTCTCACCAGCCAATCAGAGTAAAGCAAAGGCCAGAAAAAATGAAACGAACCAACAAATCTGTAGCGATAAGTTTCAAGCAATAAACGTGAAGATAGCAAGCGCAAAAAAAAAAAAAAAAAAACGTTTTTTTTCTCGTTTCCTAGAAATGTACGTCTGATATCTTTGCCACTCATCTGATTCCACACTTCTTTAAATACGATTCCAACGTTGTACATGCATCGTAATTTCGGTATATAATTTGGAGACAATTAATCAGCAAATATTCGCATTAGCCGCCGCAGATTAGTCGCTTCGCAGTTTGATTACGCGTCAGCCGCACTCATCCATCCAGAAAACCGCCGTGTGTATAAAATACGACAGGATATTTTGGCGATGGCTGCGTTCTGCTGCGACTGCACGTGTAAATCAGCGTCGACGTCACTTACCGATACCATCGTTTCCGCTCTCAAAACGCCGCTTTGTTAAATGTGCACTCTCGCCCCGGTGAAGAAGCCCGAGTCAGCAGTGAGAGAGAGAGATAACACACAGATACGACAGAGGAGGAACTCACAAGCTGGTTTCTTTCTTCTTTTCCTGCTCTTCTACCACGGCCTCCTAAGAGAAAAGACAGGAGAGACTTTACGCTCTTTGTGGATCGCACGACGGAATTAGTTTTTTTCGATAGCACACAGAGGCCAGAAGCAATACAAATAAACTGTAAAAATATAAAAATGTTAAGAAAAAAAACTAAACAAAAAGGCACTTGTAAAATCAAATAAGTGACATAAGTGACTTTATTGTCATTGTGGATCAC
Source organism: Paedocypris sp. Pulau Singkep (assembly GCA_017309775.1). Taxonomy (NCBI): domain Eukaryota; kingdom Metazoa; phylum Chordata; class Actinopteri; order Cypriniformes; genus Paedocypris; species Paedocypris sp. Pulau Singkep. The sequence goes on along the minus strand of MU204300.1, from coordinate 1,886,584 downwards.
ACAACGGTAATTGTTTTTTGATAGCACGCAAAGGCCATCAACTGTAATAAAATAAATAAAAGAAAATAAACTTAAAAATGTAAAAAAAAAAAGGCACTTGAAAAATCAAACAGACGTGAAATATACAGTATTTACAGTGTGCAAAAAAAAAAAAAAAAAAAAGTAGCTGAATGCAAACGTCTTCATAAAGTGAGTCTTCGTAAAGTGTCTGGATAAAAATGGATAGATGGATGGTAGACATAAGAAACTTTATTGATATTGTGGATCACACAACGGAATTTGTTTCGATACTATGCAGAGGCCAGCAGCAATACAAATAAACTGTAAAAATATAAAAATGTTAAGAAAAAAAAAGGCTGTTGTAAAACCAAGCAGATGTGAAATGTACAGTATTCACAGTGTGCAAAAATAAATAAATAAAGAAAGAAAAAAGTAGCTGAGTGCAAACATGAGAGTCTTCGTAAAATTGGATGGATGGATGGAAGACATAAGAAACTTTATTGATATTGTGGATCACACAACGAAATTGGTTTCGATAGCACACAGAGGCCAGCAGCAATACAAATAAACGTAAAACAAGTAAAAATGTAAAAGGGAAAATTGATAAAAAGTCACTTGTAAAATTAAAAATTGGCATGAAATGTACAGTATTTACAGGGTGCAAAAAAACAACGATAAAACACAACACAACCCCTGAACACAACGATAGCTTTTTATTAATGATATAGTGAAATGTGAACGTGAGAAAAGCAATAACTGTTTACAACTTAGAAAACAAGTTTGTAATGTAACTTAAATAGAACTTCTAAAGAATGTATTAAATATTTAATGTTGACTACTAATAGATATTTTAAAACCCCTCTTGGTGAAACTTTCTTAAATGTCTGTTATAAATATTTTCTCATCTATTGTCCCCCAATCAATCATGTTCCATTAAAATATGTTTCATATACACAACAATCCTGCACAAATGAGCTTTGATTGCAAGATTTCAAGGTTCTTGCCAAATATCAATACTATTACTAATTCATATTTTTTCCAAATACGTATATTTTATTTTTATTAATACTAAGAAAAAATACAATATTATGCTAAATATTATCTATTCTATTAAGTCATTTGGCAAAATAGCACACAAAATAAAATAATAGTGCTGTCAAATGATTACATTTTTTTAACTAGTTAATCGCACTTCCCCAACCAAATTAATCTTGATTAATCGTGATTAAATAATAATAATAATTTATTATTAATAATTCTTTAGTATTAACAATTATTAATAACATGAACAAGTATAAAATCTTGTAATATTGAATATTGAAGTGTAAAATGTAAATGAATGTAAACTCAACACAAAATAAACACTTGTTTAAATACTGTAATATAGTACTGTAATAAATACTGTAATTTTTTCGAGGAAAAGAGACAACGGATTTGTATTTGTATATTTGTGTGGCAAAAGTATGGCGGTGATAACTAGTCTAGCTGAAAAGACTGATCACACATTTTAATCTAAAGGAACAAAAGTCCGACATATGGTCTGTGCGCACGCAGTCGTCTGAGAGACTGCGAATAATTGAATTGCACTCTATTCTTTCTATAAGTTTCCTAACCAGAAATACAGGAAAACCGGAAGTGCGATTAATGGCGGTAATAAAATTTTACGCGATTAAAAAATTTAATTGATCAAATGAGTTAATGCGTTAACATTGACAGCCCTATAAAATAATAAAAAAAATAAAACTGCAGAGTAAATACAGGTGTTATCAAATTCCACAGTTGGGAAGCGGATGAGGTGATGCTCACCCGGATGCTGTTGACGATGGCCGCGCCTTTGCTCTCAGCCGCCTCCGGGTTGCCGATGAGATAATCCCACGCGCAGAAGATGCGCCAACAGAAGGTGTAGTTCTCATCCGAGGCGCCCGCTAAACTCATCCGCGAGTTTTTAGCCATCCTGAAAGCGGCAAAAGAAAAAGTTAATGTTTGTTATTATTTGCGGAAGGAACTAGACACAAATTGCAACGACTCATTTGTTTCTATTTTTAACTTTCAGCGATGTAGCAATTCTGCATTGAAACAATTGTATGCTTCCTTAAATAATCGAACCCTTGACCTTTGGTGTTGCAACTATTACTTATTTTGATTATTTTCCCCGGAAAACTCTTTAACGCAGGGTACCAGAACGTACCAGAAAAAAAATTTGGTTCAACATGATAGTTCTAATGAAAATGTAAATAAATTAATTTAAAAAATAATTTTGTATATTATTTTAAGCATAGCTCCTGGGATACAAAGTGCTTTACAGGAACGGGTTAAAATTTCAATCACAAAAATTTGCCACGCCACAATCAAGCAGATAACCCTTCACAAGTTAGAGAAATTACAGTAGAAATTGTACTGTTTTTTTTTTCCAAATTAGTTTTTTTACAAATTTGGAGGTTCTCCCCTAGTGGTCACTTCAGTAGAAAAGTCACACGGTGATCCAATTAATTTTTACAAGTGTATCTTTAATTTCATCAAGTTTTTGGGAAAATTTTGTTTTAATTAAGTCCCTGTAAACTGACAATGAGAAATTGTAGTGAAAACGCCTCTTGCATTTTACAACATGGTGGCTTGTGAATATTTTAGTGAATATTAGATAACGAATATTTAATAACAATACGCCTTATAGTCAGTAATGCAGTATTTCTCGTGTTCGAGTGGCATTATTCTGTAGAATCGAGCCTAAAGTGATTACTTTCTTAACAAAGTGATGAAGCTGTAGGCAAAAACAGCCATCCCAACCAGAAAATAGGCCAGTGGGAGTCTGTATCCGGCGCTGCCGATTTTCCGCACGTTACCGTAGTATCCGTAGAAGAGCACGGAATACTGGAGATATCCCTGGAACGTCAGGAAGAAAGTTGAGCACAAAGATCCTAGAGTTACACATAAGCAGCGAGAGCTATAACAGTCTTGCCCCGAGAGACCAGATGGTGTCCAGGTCTTGAGCGGAGGACAGATGCTCTTTGGGAATGGTCTTGCTCCGAGTGGTGCCGAACGGAGAACCGGCTAAAAGCTGGAGAAGAGAGACGTTAATGTACACGCGTAAAGGACCCGTACGATCTTATCAATAAGATAAGCCTCGCTTCTTAATGACGAAATCAGAAAGAAAATGAAACGGGCAGACCTTTTCCCCTCCCTTCGTTCCCCAAATGTGTGTGTGTGTGTGTGTGTGTGTGTGTGTGTGTGTGTGACACAGACAAAAAGCAAATGAAAGAAAAATGAAAAAAATACACTGAAATGTTTTTAGAGATGAGAAAAAGGTTAGAGTAAATAATAATTAATGAAGAGTGAGGATAGAGAAAGTGTTTTGGAGTGAGGAGTAGAGAATGAGTGAGAAAGAGAAAGGATGCGGTGACAGAGAAAAGATGAAAATGGGGGAAGAGAGAGAGAGAGAGAGAGACAGACAGACAAGGACAGAGACAGACAGAGAATAATGTAAGATAAATATGGACTGATGAATACTGATAAAGATAAATATAGAGTTTAAAAATGAGAGAGAGAGAGAGA
>MU204300.1:1845306-1858692 GCA_017309775.1 Paedocypris sp. Pulau Singkep | reverse complement strand
GGAGGATCCTAATTACAGCTGCTCCGCCGAGCCAAGAACACATTCCCCCGGTCCAATCAGCATCAACCGCAGGCCCTCGGCCAATCACAGGAGGGAAAGCAGGACCAGCTGAACCCGGGTGACGTCACCTTCGGTCCGAACGCATTATTTCCCCAAAGATAAATTCCTGCTTTTACTCGTCAAGAACAGTTAAAGAGGATATGAACGTTATTCTACCCCTTTCAGAAGGAGAGCGAGTGTAAAATGCTTTCTTTTTTTTTCTTTGGCAAAAAAAATCACGAAAAAAATATTTTTTACGCATATTTAAAATGCGAACTGGCATAATACATTCACTGTATTTGAGAAAATCATTATTTGATTTTTTTTTTTTTTTTTAATTATTTGAAAATGCGAACTGGCATTTCACTGTATTTGAGAAAAACATTTGGATAAGATGTCTATTTCCGCTTGCCAGATCAATCTAGATTAGGCATTTTATAAATACTAATTTTTTGTCAGTTTTTTAAATGCAATATTAAATGTTGCCTCTAGTTACAGAGGAAGTTTGACAGAAACTCACTAGACTTCGATTATAACCAAACTGTCTGAAACGACGTTAATCACTTTTAAAAGGTGTTTTTGTTCTCTTCTGTAAAAACAATAAATGCACTAAGTTTAATCAGGACGCTGTGCTTGAAATTAGGGCTTGTCGATTAATCGGAAAATAATCGAAATCCACAACTTAAAATCGTTCGATTACTTTTTGTCAGTAATTGGCGCAAACATGTGTCTGACAAGATGGTGACGTAAACTTTCAGAAACTATGTTTATGACAGTTTATAATGGTAGTAAACCTGGTAGAAATTGTCTTATACCTCTGGCGGACCTGCATATCGATTAAATTTATATTTATGAATTTATAAATTTATATATATTTATATAATGAATTATATTTCTGGTAAAATTTAAGGATTCTTTTTTTGTGATGATCACTAAGAGGCTGAGACACGTGTCACAATATTCACCGCTGATAAATTGCATGCATTTGATAATGTGTGTAGCAAAGATGAAAGCAAGTCTGCATTCACTGTATTTGAGAAAATGTCTATTTTGTCTTGCCAGATCAATCTAGACTAGGCAATTTCTAGAATTAGCGTTGAAATCTCACGCCTGGTGCAAACCGACGAAACTCATCAGGCCGCACAATACGAGTCTAAGAAGTCAGACGGATTGCATCATCCTGACGTCCTAATTCGTTTAATTGGGCGGAAATGAGCAGGGAAATTGGAATGTTTGAGGTGTTTCAGCCTGAAAAGAAACATGCTAGCGACTTTAGCTTTTCCTGGTATCCATTTTATTTTTATCAATCCAATTGGTTGTCTGATGTAATTCCATTTTGGTCCGAGACAAAATAAGTTTGTTTACCAATTTGTACGGTATTTTATCATCTGAATCGAAGGGTAAAAAAAATCGAAGGGGAAAGAGGAGCGATACCGCTGTGTTTTGCGCTTTTTTCCATAACCTGTGTTTGAATCAAAAGTGAACTGGTTCGTGGTTTATGTCCTTGCAAAAACAAACTATTTTCATACTATTTTTCAAGTGTTGTTATCAATTATCATATAAATCATGGAAAATCTTTTAGATGCAATACTAGATGTTGCCACTAGTTACGGAATAAGTTTGACATAAACCCACTAGACTCCGATTGGAACCAAATGGTCTGAAACGACATTAATCACTTTTAACGTCGTCTAACGTCACAAAAGGTGTTTGAAATTATTGCTGGGCGATTAATCAGAAAATAATCAAATTCGAAATTCAGAACTTATCTTTCACATTTTTTCCAGTTGATTATTACAATTATCGTATTCACGCAGTTTTTTTTTTCTGGACTTGTTTGTAGCCGGTTGCGCTAAGCTAAGCTAAGCGGTCGTACTATGTAGACTCTGTTTGTTGTAATGTAAATTATTGTACTGTATTTAGTTTAATCTTACTACTTCCAGTGTTATTTAGCCACTGTTAAGTGACGTGGCGTGTCTAGTGTTCCTCTATTTCTGTTTTAGAGCTAATAAAAGCTTAAACTGTAGCATGTCTGCACACATTTAAGTTGAGTGTAACACTGCAGAAAAATGGTGTAAAGTACTTGAGTAAATGTACTTTTTTTACTTAAGTATCTTGGCTGCTTTGTACTTTTACTGATCAAAAATATCAAAAATAAGAGCAACTGTTACTCTCTACTTGACTATATTTGTGATTGAGTATCTGTCTCTGTACTCCACTACTAGTTGGTTGGTTAGTTGGTTTTTTTTGGTTGGTTGGTTGGTTTTGTTTTTTTGGTTAGTTTCTTTCGATGGTTTGGTGTGGTGTAAAGTGGGGTAAGGTACTTGGCTAAATGGACTGTGTTACTTGAGTATTTTTGGCTACTTTGTACTTGTACTGAGTATCAACAATAAGAGCAACTTTTACTCTCTACTTGACTACATTTGAGATTGAGTATCTGTACTCGTTACTCGGCTACATTTGAATGGACACTTTCCGTTACTCGTTACATTGTGACATCTACAATATTGTGCCATTTCTGAATCACAAGTGAAGTGTGTTCAAATCCCAGCTACGTATGTTTTGATTTTAATGGATAAACGCGTCTGCTATATATAAGGGAACGGGGGATGAAAATAACGTAGTTGAAGTGTTCTTGGCGCTGTTGAGGTTCAGCCAGTGAAATTGAACACGGATACAGTTTCCGCAAAGCGTGACGTTCCAGAAAAAAAAGTGCATTTTCAGAGAATCGTGGTTGGCGAACAGAGATAAAGACGAACACGTACATGCGAGAGGAAACGGATCGGCGAACCCGGACCCTCGGGGCTTTGGCTTTGCTTCTAACAAGCCAGACGACAATCACATTTCAGCTTGTATCGTGTCGAGAACAGGCCGCGCTGAAGGAGGCATCGCTCTGCCACGCCGCTCTAAACCACCACTTCAGGTCGGGAAAAGAACATCCTCTCAATCCCCCGCGCTCGGCCTTCAACTTCCTGTAGCTTCTGTATGGGAATATCGGCAAAGTTTGGATGTTGGACGTTGGTGAAGAGCAGAAGCGACTCGTAATTGGCCGTTTTTTCGTTCTCATTCTAATTGAAATCATTAGACGAAATTGTGTTAGAAATCATTAAACGAAATTAGGTTGATTGGTTTCTTTGGTGTAAAGTGATAGTACTTGAGTAAACCGGACTTTGTTACTTAAGTATTTTTGGCTACTTTGTACTTGTACTGAGTATCAAAAATAAGTGCTACTTTTACTCTACTTGACAACATTTGTGACTGAGTATCTGTTTCTGTACTCCACTGCATTTGAATAAACACTTACTCGTTACATTGTGATTTATTAAACGCTAAACAATATAATTAATTTAAAGTTAAATCACGAAAAAATATACTGTATTTACCTGAAAGTAGGCACTTAAAAACAAAAACATACAATAAGATATGCGGTATTTACTACAGATGATGTACTTCACATGCAAAACTTGGAATATGTCCATATATTGAAATAGCTGGTAGAATCTACAGGAGATATACTCTACTACATTAAGAATTAATATCTTTTTTTTAATCTATTATTCAAGACATCTGATGTTGTTTTCCCCGCCCCTTGTTACATATTTAACTTGTTGTGTTTAGTACGTATATCTACTAATGCTAATCCTCTTTTTGTCACCAGTTATTTTTCAAGCTAAGCTAATGGCAATTTCGACTCTCTGTATGTCTAGCATGTATAGCTGAGTTGACAATAAAAGCTGACTTGACTTGACTAATGCTAAAGCTAGTATAGTAGGAAAATGGCATTAACGCGACGGTTGCGGTTCAAGCTAAGCTCACGTTAAAATCTAGATTTGTTCTAGTCGTTCTTTGCTCGATTGAGGTTTTTGGTTTCAGAAGTTAATCTTGTGTGTTTCATTCTGTGGTCCTTTGTATTTTTATTTGTAATTTTTTTGTTTTTTTTACATTTTGTACTTTTTGCTTTTAGTGCTTGTTTTGGTTATTTTTTACTCTACTTTATAGAATAATTCCCTTTTGTATTGTTTTTAATATGTAGGTACTTTAAGTACTTCTATATACAGTAAGTATATTATAATATAATATATAGGTTCAAAATCCAAATCAAATTTTCTTTGTCATGTACATGTACATATACATACATGGTATGTCATGCAGTTAAATGCTTTAAACAATCTTTTACAATTTTACAGATATTTTGTTTTTCTTTTCTTTTAAGGGAGTGGGATTAGAGGAGTTGAAGTTCAGAGTAGTGCAACATTTATAAGCATGAAATTAAAAACCAACACGATAAAATACAATACAAAAATATAAATGAAAGTACAATACTGTGCAATAAAGGGATGGAATGGAAAAAAAATACAGGTGTGTGTGTGTGTGTGTGTGTGTGTGTGTGTGTGTGTGTGTGGTCACTATCCGGCCACCGCTGCGTCTTTCCGCACGTCCAGCCGCCTTGTTTACGTTCTATCACATGACAGATGTTATTACAGCTGTTCATTTCACCTGTGTAATTACTAGAAAGTGTTTGGGCTCCACCAGTCCCACCCAGTATATTCATCACGGAGGCTGGTGTTTGAAATCCAACGCCACTAACGTTTCGTCAATGTCGGAACCGCGGGCATCACGACGGCGCACTGACCCGGTGTTCTAAAATTCTGTCCTACATGGAAGAATATCCTACATTGCACTAAAAATACTTGTGTAATGACGATAATTATTATTTTAATGTCCTTTAAGCCAGGAGTGTCAAAGTCATGTTCACCGAGGGCCACATCAGCAAAATGTCTGGATGTAACTTATAAATGTAACTAAGTGTAATCAAATGTAATGTATAATAAATGTAACTACCCCTTAATGTTAAATAACTCTGTATTTAATATATAAATTGTAACATTTACATTTTTATAACAGAATTAACTTAGTAAACCTATGTTTGCTTGTTGCTCTAACATAAATCCTTTAAAATTTTGTCATCTTATGAAAGCTCAGACTCTCAGGCTAAAGTTACTGAGCAGGAATTATCTTCACTGTCATGCAAATTGTACATTTTGTGAACATTTGTTGAAAATGTTTAAAGTTTATTAAACCTTATTTTTTATATTCTTCATTTTATTTTATGGTTGTCTAATTGCCACTGTTTAAAATGTACATTCTAAGATAGATATAAGATAGATAGATCCGTTTTTACTTCCCGAGGTTGCCAGAACATGACGTAATTGTATATCGCGCGTGCGCAAAGCGGGATGTAGGAAATCCTCCCGTGTAGGACAAAATTTTAGAACAGTTAGTTTAGTGGAAGACTGATAATAGTACACTTTTATTACTTTTATTCTTGTATTTGCCTCCTACACTCTTTTTTCATTTTCTTCCCCCCAATAATTAGCATTTAGTTGTGGTTTTTTTTTTTATTGTTGAGCGCGAGTCTAAAGCTCAGATATATATGTACGTAGTCCTGAACAAGGTGTTAAATATCCAGTGAAATTTTAATAACCGTAACGTTCTAGAAGCGTTCTCATTTGTCTTGGTGTTTGGCGGCCGAGTCTGAAAATGTAATGAGGAACGAAGTGAGAAAGACAAGCTAGAATTTAATGTGGAAGTTATGAACAGTTTATAGATTTACATAAAATTGTAAAATGCTATAAGTAAAAATTGCGACTGTTTTCGACCTTTCGACCAGATTTTCTGGAAACACAGTGTATTTTTCAAATAAATCTCGATTTTACAGCTCAAATTGCTAGATAAAACAATTATGTAAGGTGATGAAAGGTAATATATCAAGTCGAAATAACTAAAAAGATGTTAATTTTACTCTTCAAAAGCTAACGATATTTCAAAATGATTTGATTGTAGAATATTAAATGTGAATAATTGGATTTATAGAAGATTTTGGTTATAGAGGTGATAATTTTATTAGCCGCTGACATAAAACATTTGCAATGTAATTGGTATTATGTAGTTATTTTTATAAACTCAGGTCTTTTTTTTTTTTTGGTTGAACATTTTTTTTATGTTATTTTTTATTATTATTATTATTATTATTATTTTTCTTTTTCTTTTTTTTTTCTTCAAAATTTTGTTGCTTCATTTGCCTCAAGGGAGACTTTTTTTTATCCAATCTCAAACTTGTCATTTATATTTTAGTTTTTTTTTTATCTTCACCTCATTCGGAGAGTCGGAGAAAGGGTCTTTAGCAGGAACGTAAAGTCTGATATGGAATGGTTCAAACCGAAGTCTCCCGGGGTCTCCAGCGATGTTTATTTGGGATGTGGAGGTGTTCTACAGAGCCAGAACTCTGTCAGGAAATAAGCCAGACGAGGCTGGTGACCTTCCTCATCACATCCTGCCCGCCTCAGGCCGATAGCTGAAGAAGAAGCGTTTTAATGGCATTTATGATGAGCAATGTCACCTTGTCTGGGCTCCGGCTGACACCACATGTTTACTCCACTATCACCTTCCACCTCCGAGCTAATGCAGCAGTTCGGCTTTTGATGCTTATCCAAAAAAAAATGCCTCATGAATTTTATCAGATTTGTTTAAGTCGCTTCAAGGGAATCTGCCTTTTCCACTCCGTATCTAGAAAAGCAGATACAGGAGAGAAGTTAAGAAGGCAATCACTTCTCACATAAAAGGTAAATTCTTCATTTTGCACACAGGTGTGATTTCTCGTTGAAGAACTTGTATGATGTGAAAGGTTCAGTGTTCCAAAATGAATTTGCTGGAGAAATCCTTAATGTAGCAAAGTAACCTTCTGCCACGCGTAACTAATTACAGTAGTGAAGTAACTTTCTGCTACTATTTACTGTGTCAAGGTTACAACTATTTTCCACACGTAACAAATTACAATTGCAAAGAAACTTTCTGCAACTATTTGTTGTAACAGTTACAACTATTTTCCACACGTAATAAATTACAGTAGCAACGAAACTTTCTGTAAATATTTACTGTTTACAATTGCAACTATGTCACACGTAACAAATTACATGCAACAAAAAACTGAAATAGTAAAGTTACAACTTGGTTACGATGCTAATATTGTGTCTATATGTTGTACAAACGAACTGTACAGCTGTTTAGAGGCTCTGGAGAATTTTAATGCCAAATAAATTAGAATAATTAAATATGCAGTAAAGGTTGCAACTTTTTCCGAATTCACATTGATAAACGAATACAATATATTATGCCATAAACGATTTAAATAAATACAATTACTCAATTCATAAAACATTCATAAATAACATTGGATGTGTTTTTTTTTTTTTTTTTCTGATTATGAATTGTTAAAATGTTGTGATTTTGAGGTTTGATCGATCGAAACGGTCTCCACACCTACTCGGCTGTTTTAAAATCCATTTTGAAATGAATTATTTTTCATCCTTGGAAAAAAAATCCGAACTTTGAAACAAAAAGGCGGAAAACACTTAAAAGCAGCTCTGATTAGCATAAGATAACATTTTCTTCCAGACAGAAGCGTGCACGTCCGATTTTATCCGGTTCCCTGTCTGGCGCTGAAAAGGGAATGAAGAGGAGATAAATGAGGATCAAATGCGATAATTACATCCGTGTGCTGTTCTGGGTGTATCGCGCTTGACTGGGTTTTGAAACCGTCTTTTTTAGTCCTAATAGCTGATGTTGCCCAGCCATGATGGTGAAGGTTTGCCCACCCCATGTTTTTTTTTTTTATCTTAGTCAATACTGGGAAAATATAAATTTGTGTTTAAAAGAGTGAGAGGAAAAGTCACTGATGATATGGAATCAGATTAGCACCAAAAATAACAAATGTAATATTATAAGAAACGAACAAATATGTTTCTCAATTATGGATGTTTTTTTTCTTTTTCGCTTGCAATATTCGCTTTTTTTTCACTTTAGATTTTTCTTTTGGACTTCTGGCACAAGAGTCAGGTGGAGGCGGGCCTTACTAGGATTGGCTGGTGAGATTGTAATTGGCAGCTGCTTGACCAGTAAGTGTGGGAGGAGTTTAGTGAGCGTACACCGAAGGTAGTTCCAGAGGTCTGAACAAGAACAAAACAATCTGAAGCGAAAACATAAATAAATAAATAAAAAACAAATTGTGAATTTGTGGATTTTTGTTTGCCCTTTTGATATTTCTCAGAATCAGAAATTCTTTATTCAACCCCTTTAGTGAAATTCTTTTTTGTGTCATGCTCTCAAAAACAACCCTTGATTGACAAACATTAATTGGAAATAAAAGTTAGAAAGAAAAGAAAGAAAGAATATATAAATATACACACACACACATATACACATACATACATAGCATATACTGTGAGTGTATATGTACACAAAGGTGCCTAAAACTATTTTGGCCCTAATCTGATTCAACATGATGAAACCATAAAAATATTTTTGTCGGAGTTAGCGAGAATCTTTGAAACTCACTATGTATCAATCACGGTTACACCCATTATTATTATTGTTTTTTTTCCCAGTCATTTATTTACTGAATTCTTCGACCTGAGCGCATCACTTCATCTTTTCTCCACCTGTGATTGGTCTGTCTGAGTGATGGTGTGAGAGGAAGTGAGGTCACTGCTGAGTAAGCAACCGCGCTGAGCCTCTCTCTCTCTTCTCCTCGCATCTCAATCGCTCCGTGTCAGACGCTCCATTCGTTAGGGTCCCGGAGGAGATTCCTTGAGAGATGGAGCGGCGCTAATGGCTCCGGTGGACAGGGTTTATCCTGTATCTCTCTGGGGAATGGCGGTGATTTGTTGATGTTTTGCTTTTGTCTTGTGAGGAGTTCAGACGAGGGTCTTTCGGTTCACTTGCTAAACATCTACAGCGTTTGCGTGGATGGATGTGTAAAAGTCTACCGGTCTGTCGGACTTCCTGTCTCACGGAATTTTCTGTCTATCTGGCTCATCTTCAAGTTCAGGTTTATTTAGATAGCGCTTCTCTTAGTTCAGGACCAACGCAAAGTCGCTATGCGAATTGGGGGACAAATGAGAGAAAAAAAGAGAAAAAATGTCCATTGTCCATCGTTGTTCTGTTTCCTTCACAGTGCATAAAAATCAAGTCGGAACAATTTTCTGTAGGCGTGACTGTGTGTGCCATTCTGTGATTGGTTGGCCACCATAGTTGGATTGGATCCATCTCTCTCAGTGACTCAGAAATGGAAAAGTGGTTAAAAAAGTCTTAAAAATAAAAATGTCCATTATTTATCTGTGTTCAAAAGTTCGGGCAAAAGAGTCAGTTAGAAGAGGGAAAAAAACTGTTCATCTTCTATTGTCTCATTGTGTATATAAATAAGGTAGTGTGAAAGACCCATTTACACAAAAAGGACGAGGCGATCACACAAAGGGTTAACAAGGGCTTTATTTTCAAGATCAAGGTCAGGCAGGCAGAGGTCGGTACACAGCGAATCGGGTAAACACGGGTCGAGCAAAAACAGTCCAGGAAAACGGGTCAAAATCAAGATCAGAAACGCTACTAAATCTCTAGGCAAATCGGGAAACGTGGCATAAGCAATTCAAATCCGGGCAAGGCATGATACATAACGAGGGCAAGGCAAGACAAAAAAAACGGCTGGATCACAGGGCAAAAAGGCACAGACATATATATATATATACTTTTCAAATGTGTGTTTGTGGGGGGTGTATACATATTCTATAAATATAATATCTCTATGTAGATGTTATATTTATTAAATGTAACTTGCATTTAATAATTGTAATGTATATATTTGCATTCTAATTTATACTTTATAGATTGTAAATATAGTGTATGCTGCAAAAAATGAACATGAAAAAAAAAAGAAAATAAAAAAACAAAATGATTAAAAATTAAAACATCCGCCAATGGGGTGAGAAATGTTACTTGGTAAGACCGTTTGAAACGAGTCCTATTAAAATGTTCAAATTAATCTTTTACTCTTAACTCTGAACTAGTTAATTTATCTTGTCCGGAAAAAAAAATGTATTGTGTAGTTTCAAGATCTTTTGGCACGTCAAGAAATAGTTTTTTGCAGTGTGTGTGTTTATATACAATTATAATTTTGTATTTTTTGTCTGTGTGTGTCTGTGTATTTATATTTGTAATGTCTATCACAATTAATTTATTTAAGTCTACTTCTGATGTATCTAATCGATCACTGACATTTGACTTGCTTTAGATACCGTAACTCTTTACGTGTTATTAATAAATACCCTACAATAATAACTAATCACAGTGACAAAGTTACAGCATGTGAAAGTTGCGTAACCGGAGCTTTATTCACCTCCGCGCAGAGAATAATAATGTTAATGATGATGTCACAATCGATTAAAGAAGGAATGTTGGAATTGATGGAGGCTTGATCCAAATCCGCTCGATGGATGAAAGGATAATGAAATTCCAATGAATGTTTTATTATTTATTGAAAAATTCTAATTGTTTCACTTCTGTGTCAAACTGTAATATTTATTTATTTATTTTTAATTCAACCGGAAATGCACATGAAACGAAATGTATTAAAACACAGTCACTGGAATCTAGTTACTTACTGTAATCTGTATCCTTACTGTGTACCGTAATCGTCAAACATTATATGGGAATTTAGAGCGGTTTATATTTGATTTTCCAGTATAATGATTGGTCAAAAAATTACGCTGATTACGTAAATATTTGCAATATATTACAAATGATTACGTTCAAATAATTTCATATTTTTAATGCCATGCGGACTGTGCAACAAATCATAATAATAAACGAGTAAATCGTATAATTTAACCCTCCTATTATGTCCGGATCATATTGACCCGTTCTCCAGCTCTTTCTCATTTTCGCTCTTTGTTTTCTGTTCTTACATCCGTCGAGACTCTATCAGCTCAGCTACTTCTCAACCTCAAATAAAAACACTGTATTTATTCAGCGTCTCCTTCTCTCCGCCATGATGCTTCTCGCTCACCACACCTACACAAGATTTATGAGCCTCGATCCGCAGCAGCCAGACAATGAGGCCTATTCAGCGCAAAGCCAGTGAGACCAGGCCCGAGTCGGAGGAGGTCAGAGGTCACGACCCCCGGCCCCTGCAGTCTGAGCTGGTGTGACCCTCTGAATGGCTGTGAGAAGTGCGGGACGGGTCAGTGTTTTCTTCTCGGGTGTCTTTATGGAGGAGGAGAAAAGCTCATGAGAAAAGAAACCGTACCGGGAAGATGTGAAGCCACCGATGGGAAGTCACGACGGGTCGCGGGATCGAATGCCAGGCATGGTTCGCCGCACCGATGAATGCTGGGAAAAATCAAGATGGAGTGATGGGGAAAAAAGTGAAGAACTTTTCGTCCATTTTCTTGACATTACATTACTTTGCATTACGTTTACTTCACTTTATTTTGGCTACTATAGGTCACTTTAAACTGGTCACTTTAACTAGTGACTTTCTGATTCACGGAGTCACTTTTTTGTATTTGTATTTATACTCGTTTTTTATCTTTATTTTTTACATTACTTACATTTACATTGCTTTTATTTTGGCCACTTTAGACACTTTAAACTGGTCACTTTAACTAGTGACTTTCTGATTCACGGAGTCACTTTTTTGTATTTGTATTTATACTCGTTTTTTATCTTTATTTTTTACATTACTTACATTTACATTGCTTTTATTTTGGCCACTTTAGACACTTTAAACTGGTCACTTTAACTAGTGACTTTCTGATTCACGGAGTCACTTTTTTGGTATTTGTATTTCTACTCATTTTTTATCTTTATTTTTTACATTACTTACATGTACACACTACTTTACACACTATAAACTGGTCACTTTAACTACAGTAGTGACTTTCTCGTTTAAGTTCAAGTTCTGAGCTCACTGAGTCACTTCTTTATATTTGTATTTCTACTCGTTTATTTTCTACTCATTCTCATTTTACTGTATTTTTATTGCATTTGTAACATCATAGTTTGTTTTCGTATTTTATTCAAATTTTTATCTTATTTTTACAGTCTTTTATCTTTTCGCTTTTCATGTTGCACCATGTAGAATGTGAATGTGACAAATAAAAAGTTGAATTTGATTTGAATTTTCATGTTTTTAGCTCACACTGCAACAAATAAATTCATTTTGACAAGCCAAAAAAATCTTGAAATGAAGAGAAAAAAAAATAATATATATATATATATATATATATATATATTTATTTATTTTTTACAATAATTTTTTTTAAATTATCTCCCTTAGATTAAGGAGAGAAAGATTAACTTGCTAGTTTCAAGAAAATACGTCATGTTTCCAGCGTCTTTTTTTTTTTTTTTACAAAGTAAAATTAACTCACCACATTTAGTTTTTTTTATTTTCTTATTTTACCAAAGTATTTTTTGCACTGCAATAAAACTGAAAAAATAAAACGTGTGACATATTTATGCAAATCTGGTGTTTTCCATTCAACGCTACACTCTCTCATTAAAATGCAACGTTTAGTCAAAGCGTCCGGGTGTCAAAACACGTTCAACCGCGAGAACGTCCACGACGTCAGAATGTTGATCATCATCGTTTAGACGCGTCTCTCCCAGTTCAGAATGGTTGAGCCGTGTGATAATGGAAGAGACTGAGCCAATCGTGACGGAGATGTGAGGCCGGTAATTAAGAAACATGTTTCAAGATTCTAACTCTTTCTCTCTCTCTCTCTCTCTCTCTCTATCCTTCTAACTATCTCTCTCTCTCTATCTCTCTGTGTCCTTCTGTCTCTCTATCTCCTTATTCTTCTAACTGTCTCTCTTTCTTTTTGTCTGTTTTTCTCTCTCTCTCTCTCTCTCTCTCTCTCTCTCTCTCTCTATTTCTATCTTTCTAGCGCTGTCTCTCTCCTTCTCACTCTATCTTTCTTTCTTGCTCGCTCTACTTCTAACTGTCTCTCTCTCTCTTTTTTTCTCTCTATCTTTCTAACTTTCTCTCTCTCTCTATCCATCCTTCTAACTCTCTCTCTCTATCCATCCTTCTAACTCTCTCTCTCTATCCTTCTAACTCTCTCTCTCTCTCTTTATCTCTCTTTCTCTGTGTGTGTGTCCTTCTGTTTCTCTATCTCTTTATTCTTCTGTCTCTCTTTCTTTTTGTCTGTTTTTGTCTCTCTCTATTCTTTTAATTGTCGCTCTCTCTATCCTTCTAACTCTCTCTGTCTGTCTCGCTCTCTCTATCCTTCTAACTGTGTCTCTCTATCCTATCCATCTAACTCTCTCTCTCTCTATCCTTCTAACTGTCCCTCTCTCTCTCTCTCTCTCTCTCTCTCTCTCTCTCTCTTTCTATCCTTCTAGCTCTCTCTCCTTCTCACGCTATCTTTCTCTCTCGTTCACTCTCCTAACTCTATCTCTCTCTATCCTCTCTATCCTCTAACTTCTCTGCCTCGCTCTCTCTCTATCCTTCTA
>MU204300.1:1826979-1842741 GCA_017309775.1 Paedocypris sp. Pulau Singkep | reverse complement strand
GACTGTGAGGGAGTGATGCATTGAACGGCAAAATTAAACACGTGTTAACCCTTAACGCGGTGTCGGCTCAATTCATTACCCCTGGATCCAGCTTCCGGACAACTCCCTTCGACAGAGACCTGCAATCTCGGCCATGATGGAATGCCTGACTGATTTATAATTATTACGAAGCCTCCAAGAAAGATTACATTCTTTCAATATATATATATATATATATATATATATATATATATATATATATATATATATATATATATATATATATATATTTATTTATTTTATTTTATTTTATTTATTTTTTTTTTTTTTACAAGATAAATTATCTCACTTAGATTAAGGAGAGAAAGATTAACTTGCTAGTTTCAAGAAAATACGTCATGTTTCCAGCGTCTTTTTTTTTTTTTTTTTTTACAAAGTAAAAATTAACTTTGGCGGATAATTTTACTCATTTAGTTTTTTTATTTTCTTATTTTACCAAAGTATTTTTTTCACTGCAATAACCCTGAAAAAATAAAACGTGTGACATATTTATGCAAATCTGGTGTTTTCCATTCAACGCTACACTCTCTCATTAAAATGCAACGTTTGGTTGTCCCGTCAAAGCGTCCGGGTGTCAAAACACGTTCAACCGCGAGAACGTCCACGACGTCAGAATGTTGATCATCATCGTTTAGACGCGTCTCTCCCAGTTCAGAATGGTTGAGCCGTGTGATAATGGAAGAGACTGAGCCAATCGTGACGGAGATGTGAGGCTGGTAATTAAGAAAAATTTTCAAGATTCTAACTCTCTCTCTCTCTCTCTTTATCCTTCTAACTATCTCTCTCTCTCTCTCTCTCTCTCTCTCTCTCTCTGTGTCCTTCTGTCTCTCTATCTCTTTCTATCTTCTAACTGTCTCTCTTTCTTTTTGTCTGTTTCTCTCTCTCTCTCTCTCTCTCTCTATTTCTATCTTTCTAGCGCTCTCTCTCTCCTTCTCACTCTATCTTTCTCTCTCGCTCGCTCTCCTAACTGTCTCTCTCTCTCTTTTTCTCTCTATCCTTCTAACTTTCTCTCTCTTTCTCTTTCTCTCTCTCTCTCTCTATCCATCCTTCTAACTCTCTCTCTCTATCCTTCTAACTCTCTCTCTCTCTCTTTATCTCTCTTTCTCTGTGTGTGTGTCCTTCTGTTTCTCTATCTCTTTATTCTTCTGTCTCTCTTTCTTTTTGTCTGTTTTTGTCTCTCTCTATCCTTTTAACTGTCGCTCTCTCTCTATCCTTCTAACTGTGTCTCTCTATCCTATCCATCTAACTCTCTCTCTCTCTCTATCTTTCTAATTGTCTCTCTCTCTCTCAATCCTTCTAACTGTCCCTCTCTCTCTCTCTCTATTTCTATCCTTCTAGCTCTCTCTCTCCTTCTCAAGCTATCTTTCTCTCTCGTTCACTCTCCTAACTCTATCTCTCTCTATCCTTCTAACTCTCTCTCTCTCTCTCTATCCTTCTAACTCTCTCTGCCTCGCTCTCTTTCTATCCTTCTATCTCTCTCTCTCTCTCTCTCTCTCTCTATCCTTCTAACTGTCCCTCACTCTCGCTCTCTTTCTTTCTATCCTTCTATCTCTCTCTCTCTCCTTCTCACTCTATCTTTCTGTCTCGCTCGCTCTCCTTCTAACTGTCGCTCTCTCTCTCTATTCTTCTCTCTCTCAGAATGTTGATCATCATCATTTAGTTGCGTCTCTCCCAGTTCAGAATGGTTGAGCCGTGTGATAATGGAAGCAACTGGGCCAATCGTGACGGAGATGTGAGGCCGGTAATTGAGAAAATTGTTTCGCCGTGAAAAGCGTTTTCCGTCTCTCTCTCTCACACACACACACACACACACACACTCTCTCTCTCGCTGAAAGTGTTAATGTGGAGGTTTGATTCCGTCTCGGCTTTTTGTGTTTGTGCTTTGAAAGGATTTCTGCACTTTGATTCCGATGTAAATCCCGAGGTGAACGTGACCCGGCGCTGGCGGACGCTTTTCAAGTCGCCGCTTTTATATAAATAAGCCAATGGAATGAAAGGGTCAGTGTTAAACGTGTGGTAAAAGCCTCGCTCTTCACTCCATCACTCACACCTTTCCTCCTCACTTTCTCTCTCTCAGTTGCCGTACGTCTGGCCATTACTTGGTGTGTGTGTGTGTGTGTGTGTGTGTGTAAATCTGATTTGCCAAATATTCGTCGACTTTGGCTTCTTCACTTGATGCGCTTTTACCATTTTTAAAGTTCTGCTTTAGAACTGAATCACACATAATCAAAACCTTGGAAATAAAAGAAGATGGGGAAAAATGTAACGTAGCATTTGTGTGTCACATTTTGTAATTCATAAACAAAAATATTTATTTTTATTTTAAATTTTTTTTGCATGGTAATAAAAGTTATTGTGAAACGGTTACATTTGTTTAAGTGTTCTTTCTAGAAAAATTCAGTTATTATTATTTGATCTTTAGTACATGTACTATATAATAAACTGTGATAACATAGTGATACATTACACAGTAATAATTGTGTTATGTTATGTAATGTTATATGTTATGTTACAGTATGTTATGTTGTGTTATATGTGATGTTATATGCTGTGTTTTGTTGTGTTGTGTTGTGATTTGTTGACTTTGGCTTCTTAACTTAATGCGTTTTTACCTTCTTGTAAATTCTGCTGAACGACACAATATAATCAAAACCTTGGAAATAAATAAAAATTGGGGAAAAATGTAACGTAACAATTGTTATGAATACAGGTATTAGTATTTGATCTTTGTTACATGTACAAATGCGGTTAATAAAGCTTTACGACAAAAGCAATTATATGCCCCATCATTGGATGTTTTTTTTTTTTTTTTAATGTAATTTTCTCACCTTTATGTGTCAAACTTAATTTTTTTTTTTAAATATTAATCAGCTCAACCAGAAATACATACACACTCTCTCACTGTAATCAAGTTACTTACTGCTACTAAATGACTACTAATTTTTGACTTATCCATGGTAATAAACCGTATTATGTTCAGATAATTTACATGTTTAGTGCCATGCGGATTGTGTAACAAATCATGATATTAAATGAGGGAATCAAAATATTTAAAAATACAAACAAAGCGGCAACTCAGCGAATTGTTTACTGTTTACTGTTGTCCAATCACTGCTTTGTCTTGACCACACCCATTTTTACCATGTTCACAACCACTTGTTTGGAATAATTGTCAAGACCGACTATCATTATTGTGAAAAAACTTAGGAATAAATATTGCTTTCTCTTTATTTCTTTCTTTCTGTCTCCTTCTCTCTCTATCCTAACTCTCTCTCTCTCTCTTTTTCTGTCTGTCTCCCTTTCTATCTCTCACTCTCCCACTTTATCCTCTCTCTCTCTATTTTTTCTCTTTCTGTCTGTCTCCCTCTCTCTCTCTCTCTCTCTCTCTCTCTCTCTCTCTCTCTCTCTCTCTCTCTCTCTCTTTCTCTTTCTCTCACGTTCTTTCTGTCTCCTTCTCTCTATCCTTCTAACTCTCTCCATCCTTATAACTCTCTCTCTATCCATCTAATTGTCTCTCTCACTCTCTGTGTCTCTCTCTCTTTCTATCCTTATAACTGTCTTTCTATATTTCTCTCTGTCTCTCTCTCTTTATCTTTCTAACTCTCTCTCTCTCTCTCTCTATCCTTCTAACTGTCTCTTTCTTTCTTTATCTCTGTTTCCCTCTCTGTCCTTCTGTCTCTCTTTCTCTCTATCCTTTTACAGTCTCTCTCTCTCTCTCTCTCTATCCTTCTGTCTCCTATCTCTCTCTCTCTCTCTCTCGCTCTCCATCCTTCTGTCGCTCTCTCTCTCTCTTTCTCTCTCTCTCTCTCTCTTTCTCTCTATCTCTCTCTCACTCTATCTCTCCTTCTAACTCGTCTGTGTCGTTTGCACCTCGCAGAGAGACGAGATTAGGATCATTCTAGTGGGATTTTGAGGACAGAAGCGCTTCACCTGGCACTGGCGGCTGAAGAGAAGCAGGTTGTCAGACTGGGACTGGGGATGAAATACAGCGCTGCATTAGTGGGAGCGCCGGGAGGTGGAATGAAAGGCGTCTTTGTTCTCCGCGTGTTGTTCTTCACCCTGATCTACACCCACCGGCCACGCCCGACACCACACACACCAGCAGGAGTCTAATGGGAATCACATGCGCCTGTGACTGGGAATGGTCAGGGTCGCTCGTTAGTCAGGATCTGAGAGAACTTCACACGTTACGCCGTGTAACGACACATGTTCTAATGGTTCTCTCGCTTACACACGGTGTCACATAGTTATAGAGTCTGATATATAGTACATGTTGTATAGCTCTCTCTATCATTCTGACTCTCTCTCTCTATCATTCTAACTCTCTAGCTTTCTTTCTCTCTATCCTTCTAGCTGTCTCTCTTTCTGTTTTTCTTACTGTCTATCTCTCTCTCTCTTTCTTTATCCTTCTAACTGTCTTTCTTTCTGTCTGTCTGTCTGTCTGTCTTTCTTTCTTTCTTTCTTTCTTGCTGTCCTTTTTTCTTACTGTCTCTGTCTTGCTCTCTATATATCCTTTCTCCTCTCTCATCTTTCTAACTCCATTATAACTCTCTCTCTCTCTCTCTCTCTCTCATCTTTCTAACTCTTTCAAACTCTCTTTCTCTCTCTATCCTTCTAACTGTCTCTCTCTGTCTGTCTCTCTCTTTCCCTCTATTCTTCTAACTCTCTCTTTCTTTCTGTCTGTGTCCCTCTATCTATCCTTCTAGCAGTCTCTCTCTATCTCTATCTTTCTAACTCTCTTTCTCTCTCTCTATCCTTCTGTCTGTCTGTCTCTCTCTTTCTCTCTATCCCTCTTCTTCTAACTCTCTCTATCTCTTTCTTTCTGTCTGTGTCCCTCTATCTATCCTTCTAGCAGTCTCTCTCTCTCTCTCTCACACACACACACACACACACACACTTCAGGCACGGTGTTTTTTGGGAATATTTGTTTGGCAGGTGTTGGTGGGTAATATATTTTTCGTTTTGGAAGAGGAGGAAGGTTCAGGGGAAGGTTAGGGATAACACTCGGAACGCTTGGTTCATTCCCAGTCATCACACGTCTCTGGCGGCGTCTTGGTAACGCCTCATTTGCATATGCAGCTTTTTAGTGCAATACTAGTATATCGGAGTTAATGCAACTAGAGCTTATAAAACACATTCACTACAACATTTATTTGAATACTAGTTGGGGTTATTTGGTCTTACAAAATCCAAGTTATATAGCTGCAAGAAGCAATGCTGGAGTTGGGCCTTTGCTTTCAGCTAGTAAAGTTTCAAAATAATGCAGCATTTGCTGTTCAATATTGGAGGCTCTACTTGAAGGGGTGTGGCCTCTTGAGTTTGATTTGAAATTATTACAAACATTTGATTTAAAATTATACACCGTGTTTACGCGAATTCAAGCACCCTTTTTTTTTTTAAATTTTCGACGCTCAAAAGCTTGATTGGTGCCGATTTCAAATATGTGCGTAAAAAAAAGCACTTATTTTTCCGTATTTCAAGTCAGGAACAATCACTAATAAACAAACACGTCGTCTTTATGCAGTAGCGCGTGTGTCTATATAATGTTAAACAATGGTCCGTAGGCAGATGTGCTACAGTATCAGAAATATAAAAATATATAATATTAAAAAAATATTATATAAAAAAAAAACAAGGAACGGACACAATCAAAACGCTGGGCGGCTGCACAGGGGATAATAATCCTTCCTCTTCACACAGCGTCAGATAAACAGAGAGCTTGAAACAGGCCTGAGCTTGAAACAATTGCTCTGCGCATGGGCAGAGTCTGACTGGAGAGCAAAGGATCTTGGGAAATGAAGTCCTGACCACTAGAATCTACTTTTTGTTATCTATTATTCAAGTAAAACGATACCAAAATGATATGACTTGCAAGTTAGATTTGTTAAAAAAAAAATGTAGATTTTTAAGAGACTATTAACGTAATAGAACCGGAAATTCATTTGAAAAAAAAACAAGATAATTTTTTTGTGTGCTTATATTTGCGTAAACAGTATTGATGAGAATAAAGGCTGCTGGTTGTGAACAGGTGCTGATTGTGAGCGTGTTGACCTGTGGTACGACTCGTTCATGTATGGTGTCGCCGGTACAGTGTGTGCTGAACACGCTCCAGGAGAAACGCTGGTCCTCAACGCTTCAGCCCTTTTCCCAGAACGTCCATTGTGTGGCTTCCACGGCAGAAGATGTGGAGAGTGAGATAGTTGGACAACGTCAAGAACGAATCGTTATTTGTCACGTCCAGCCATTCTTCTAGCTATCTCTCTCTCTATCCTTCTAACTCTCTCAGTCTAATTGTCTGTTTCTTCTTGTCTCTCTCTCTCTTTCTCTCTATCCCTTTTACAATTTCTCTTTCTCTACTTGTCTTACTGTCTCTCTCTTTCTGTCTCTTTCTATCTCTACAACTTTCTCTTGCTCTTTTTCTTTCCCACTTACACACTCTCTCTCTCTTTCTCTCTCTCTCACTCACTCATTCACTCTCAGCGATTATTTAGGGATGTTGAGGTTTCAGGAGCCAAGTGAAACGCCTTCATTCCCGTGTTTCTGAATCCTTCTTGTTTGGTGAAAATCTACCGTAAATTCTCTGTTGCCATAACGGCCTAATATTGACTGGTCTGTTCATGACGTATCGGTTCATAAACTAGCCGTTCTTGTGCAAAAGTCTTATTGTCAGTATTTCATTCACAAGCTTTTTTTTATGTTGTTTAACTTGCAACGCCGACTGGAGTTTGAGTTTATTGCGATGTAGAATTATTTGCATTAGCGAAGGCTTGATAAAAGATATAAAAGATAAGCTCCGGCACAACTTACGATTACAAGCTGAAAAAAAAAGCGTGTTTTAAAAGAGCGAGAGTGTCTGCAAACATACGCTTGTGTTGTGCCCGTGTCAAACCGTCAAACCCGATTGTGCGTCAACACACATTAGCATTCGCCACTCCACTTCCTCTCCGTTTGGTCTGAAGCTAAGTGGCTAATTTTTCCCTCTAAAAAGGCAGAAAAACACTTTTTTACGTCGGCGCTTGATGAAAAGGACAAGTCATGTGAGGGGATTTTAAACGAGGGGTCAGTTTTAATATCGGCGCGTGTGAGTAATTTTAAAACACGGATAGTAGCTGTCGCCAAACTGCGGCGGCGGAGGTCGTGATCAAGCGGCGAATGGTGCGACTTTCTGGAAAATTCGAAAGATTTGTCAAGCTCTTAATTGCGTCACGTTGACTTTGGAAATTGAATATTTGTTTGACGTGCAACATTGACAAATCTCGAGCAAAAAGTATTTCACGAGGTCGACTGGTGAGTTCTAATCGACAAGCCTGAAAAATCTGCCAATCAGTGTCAGTGGGCGGGGCTCTTTCTGTCTCTTTCTGTCCCTCTAACATTCTCTTTCTCTCTTCCGTCTCTCTCTCTCTTTCTGCACACCCCAACTGTCTTTCTCTCTCTTTCTGTTTACAATTTCCCTCAAGCTCTGTGTTTCTCTCGCTCTGTCTTTCTTTCTGTCTTTCTCGCTCTGTCTTTCTTTCTGTCTTTCTCGCTCTGCATATTTCTACCTCTAACTGTCTCTTTCGATCAATATTTCTGTCTCTCTCCTCTAAGTCTCGCTCTCTTTCTGACTGTCTCTCTCCCTCTCTCTCTCTCTTTCAGTCTTTCTTTCAACATTGACAAAACTGACAAAACTCACAAAATTGACAACTCGAGCGCAAAGTATTTCACGAGGTCGATTGTTGAGATCTAGTTGACAAGCTGAAAATATCTGCCTATCAGTGTCAGTGGGCGGGGCTCTTTCTGTCTCTTTCTATCCTTCTAACTTTCTCTCTTTTTCTCTCCCCCTTAAACTGTCTCTCTCTCTTTCTCTTTCTGCACCCCCAACTGTCTTTCTCTCTCTCTTTCTATTTCTGTTTCTCTCTCGCTCTGTCTCTATTTCTGTCTCTTTCCCTCTAACTGTCTCTCTCTCTCTCTCTCTTTCCCTCTGAACATTGACAAAACTCAACTCGAGAGCAAAGTATTTCACGAAGTCGATTGGTGAGATCTAGTCAACAAGCCTAACATATCTGCCAATCAGTGTCAGTGGGCGGGGCTCGTTCTGTCTCTTTCTCTCTCTCTAACTTTCTCTCGCTCTTTTCCTCTCCGCCTTAAATTGTCTCTTTCTCTTTCAGCACCCTCCAACTGTCTTTCTCTCTTTCTGTTTCTGTCTTTCTCTCGCTCTTTTTCTCTCCCCCTTAAACTGTCTCTCTCTCTTACTCTTTCTGCACTCCCCAACTGTCTCTTTCTATTTGTTTCTCTCTCGCTCGATCTCTATTTTTGTCTTTCTCTTACTCTGTCTCATTTTCTGTCTCTCTCGCTCTGTATCTTTCTCCCTCTAACTGTCTCTCTTGCTCAATCCTTCTGTCTCTCTCTTTCGCTCTTTCTGTCTCTCTCTCTTTCAGTCTTTCTCTCAACATTGGCTATATTGAAAACTCGAGCGGAAAGTATTTCACGAGGTCGATTGTTGAGATCTAGTCGACAAGCTGAAAATATCTGCTAATCAGTGTCAGTGGGCGGGGCATGTTCTGTCTCTATATGTCCCTCTAACTTTCTCTCGCTCTTTTTCTCTCCTCCTTTAACTGTCTCTGTCTCTCTTTCTGCCCCCCCCCCACCTGTCTCTCTTTCTGTTTCTCTCTCTTTCTGTCTCTCTCGTTCTGTATCTTTCTCTGTTCTGTATCTTCGCTTCGCTCGATGTTTGTCCGGTGATGAGATGAAAGAAGGAAGTCTCCAGACCGCGGACAGGTCATCACCAAACACAAATATTCATCTGCAGAGATATGGACTTTTGAAATCTCCAAGTCTCACGAACAATAAAGCAGTCGGCGACGAACGGCGCGATCCGCGCTTTTTCACATCTACTGGTTTTGATGGGCTATTTGAGGAGAATTAACATTAACCCTCCGGTTGTATTTGTTTCAGAGGAGCATCAATAATGGTCACGGGTCAATTTGAGTCAAAACCAATAGTATTTGATCTTTCTGACTCTTTTTAGCTTCTATTTTGTCTGAAGGGCAAATTGAGCTGAACATTATCTTTGTAACAAAAACATGTAGCTGGCGTTACAAATATGTCAACGGAATCATTTTTTGTTTATATGTAGATTACACTAACTAAGACGAGCAGGAGTTTCAAAGTGAAAAAATACTTGTATTTTTTTTTTATTATTATTTATTTATTTTTTTTAATTTAAATTTTTTTTTACGGGCAAATTTGCTCCGAACAGTATCTTTGTAACATAAACATGTAGCGTGGTGTTACAAATATGTCAACTGAATCGTTTTATTTTTCATATGACATTTACACCAAATAAGAATTGAAGAAGTTGTTTCAAAGTATTTGTAAAATATTTTGAAGCTTTGAAAACAGAGGCAAAGAAGACCGAAGATGACCTGCGGTTTGCGCAGTAGGGGAACAAACGAATTTTCTTACTCGCGGTAAGAAAAAATATATATTTGCTTAATCGTGTCACCTTTCGTTTTGTGAAATAACTACGTTAAATGAGACCGTTTTTTACCGACAAAAACTTTCTGTCAACAGAGCCATGTGTTAAGTCACTGTATATAATTGCGTTTTTTTTTATATGTATATATACGTATAAAACAATCTGTAAACGCTAGTTGAATGAACTAATTGGACTTGGCGTGAAGTGCGGAGCTGCAGAAGCGTTTGTGATGGTTCCTCAGGACATCAGGTCCAGTCATCGCTCTCTTTTCAACAACTCATTACTCGCTCTGCTTTTTCATCTGTATTCGCCCGCAGACACAGATATGATTAATGCTCAATTATGAGAGCTTTGTGATGTTTTCTGTTGGGGACGGTTTCGCTTGGATTGGCTCGGAGACTTCCGCTGGACTAGAAGAGTGGGCTCCTGATGTTTGGCTTTAAGTCCCTAGTGCGTTTAACTTCTCCCAACCGCTTCCTGGAAAATTCAGCGCTTCAGAAAAGACTGAGCGAGAAGTTTGAGGTACTGTAAATTAGCTTTATTACAATTAAAACTCACGTTTTGCTTTTTCTGGAAGAGTCGCTTTAAGAATAGAATTCCTTTGTTGTCGTTGCATCACGTGATTACAATAAAGTTGGGAATACTACAGTGTTTGGTGCAAGAAAAGGGAACGAGCAATCAAAAATGAAAAGTCTAAGATGACCTTGACCAAAATTGAGTATTTTTGAGAAAAGTGCGACTCGACCTCACAGGGTTTAAAAACCAAAGAAGACATATTGCAAATTGAGCAAAAAGTCCACTAAATGATATTACAGTATTTTAACGAGTGTTTACGCAGTGTTGAGTTTACATGAATTTCCATTTTACACCTCTACATCCAATATCACAAGCTTCAGTCATGTACTTGCGATTAATTGCGATTAATTTGGCTAGGGAAGTGCGATTAATTAGTTAGAAAACAGGAACTGGAATATTATTGGGCGTGATCTTGCAGCAAGTGGAATCTGAATGCAGAGGGTGACTCCGCCCCTCCCTGCAGAAGCCACGCCTCCCCCTGATGGCTTTCTCTGTCTTCCATCATGACGACGTCTGGTGTTCTGCGCCCTCGAGACTTTTCCAGCCTGTGAGAAAGCATCGGTCAGGTTGTGCACGACTGGCCAGCTGTGCTACTGTAGGAGGACAAAGGGACAACTGAGGAGTGCAGTTCTCCAAACATCCAGTGGAAGGCAATGAGACGTCACACATCACACGCCGAGCTTCTCCAGAACATGTCAGGCTTCCTTCTCCCACAATCCAGTGGATCCGCAGTCCAACACACACACGCTTCCGAGCTCCTGCTGGCTGGATTCAGTCGGATTTCACTCCGCACTTCCAGCTACTTCAGACGAGTCAATTAAAGGTGGAGGTCACGTCTCAGATAAATCAGTTTAGTTTGACCTAAAGTGGCTGATTTGCAGTGTTGGGAATGTTCCTTTAAAAGAGTAATTAGTTACAGTTACTAGTCACGTCTCACAAATATCATCTGAGTTACTGAGGGATTGAGTTACATTGTTTTAAAAGTCACTAATTACCAGGGAAAGTAACTCTTGCATTTTTTAATTTGTCAAATAACTTGGCAAATTTACTATTAAATATGTTAACCGAATTTTAATAATTACATTTATTAAATATTAAATATGGTAAATGAATGAAATGGACACTGAATATAATTATATATGTTATATATATTTATAATATATTATATTATAAGTAGATATTATAGTATAATATTAATCTGCACTATTTTAATTTTACTGTTGGAGAATGAGAGAGACTATCAAATTCAATATATTTTTGTAAAAATTATTATTAATATAGTGAATAATCAAACACAATAGATGGTTTAGAACTTTTATTATTTATTTCACAGACCACAACTGGCCAACAAATAAGTCTAAATCTAAATAATGCTTAAATAATGTACTTATTTTCTGTAATCTATTTATGTAATCTTTCTCACAAAAGTAAACAGTTTAACAAGAAATATTTTGCTCTCAATATGATACGTAACAATGTACCAAATTTAAACAACAATAACACACATGTACACTCTTTCTAGTGCAAATTAAAATGAGATGTAAACAGGTAGTAAAATTAAACTCCACGTCCGTATCTTCGTCTTATCTCCTGGTTGTTGGTGCGTGTAACTGTGAACCGCACTACTCTACTTCCTTTTGGTAAATGATGGACATTTAATCTGAGCCAATCATCACGTTTTCAGTCGCACCACATTTGCAGACACACCCATCACCAGTTATGCCCCGCCCCCTGAAAACACACACCAGAGAAAAAGCGCTCGGACGACAATTTTGGTGACTACAAGTATAGTAACGCCGCATTTTATAACGATAACGCAGAGGAAAAATAATTAGTTAGATTAACCATTACTGAAAAAAGTTACGACGTTAGTGACATTGTTTATTTATAACGCCTTTATTCGCAGCACTGCTGCTTTGGATCTAAACACTAGTTATTTGTCCGATATGTTGGCATGAATCTGCAATAATCTTGATTTACTCGTTAGGTAATAGTGCGTTTTTTTCACTCTGCTTTTCGACCAATCAAACGTCCTGGAGTTTGTCGCCAACACTGTTGTTGCGCGGAGAACGTCGCGCGTAAACGCTGGTTTTGCCAATCCGCTGGCCTGTGTTAAGTGGGCCATTTCTGAAAGGTCAAACTCATTTCTTCGCTCTTTAAATGTTCAGTTAAGCGCTCGATTAAAGTACAACAGTAGATGGTGGAAAAACAAACTCCTGCTCTGAACTAGAACACGCCATTCTGACTTACTCGGCTGGATTTTCGTCTGTCAGTTGTTTGTTGGTTTGGCATCCAAGTTCGAGACCCGGTCTTGCCTGGAGTTTGCGTGGGTTTCTTTCAGGTCTCCGGAGTCCTGAATCATGCCGGAGAAGAAAAGTGTGGAAGAGTTCTCTTAGGTGTCAGTTAGAGTGTGTGTCCTGCTCTGTGATTGGCTGTATATAAATATAAGGAATAATATAAGAAATATGAATCAAATACGTAAAAAAATGATGACTATTCGGCCGTTAAAAAATCTGCTGCAGCTAGGAATCATGTAGCACATAATAATACAGTAGTGAAAAATCACGCTGACTGAAATTGCACTGTAGCTACGAATTGTGCTGCTACTAACAGTCACACGGGATGTAGAATTGTGTAGCTGTTAAAAATGGCAAAGCATCTAAAAATGACGCGGCAGCGAATAGTCATGTAGCGTATGAAAATAGCACAGCAGCGAATCGTGACATCATACGTGACTAAAGCACGTGAATATTACATAAGTAATTAGAAGTTTGTCTCAAGGCCGCGCCCGTTTTTTTTTTCTATTTTTGTTCTTTTTTTGAAAATCAAAATATGGTCACCATAGTTTATTAGAAATTAGAAAGATATTTTTGCCGCTAATGCGATTCCTTAGTAACGGCGAACCAATCAATCACGATTTCTATCGTTTCCCGCCACAGAAAGTGTCGTGTTTTAACGGGCCGCGCACAAAGCGAATCTGGATGTGGCTCACTCCTCCATAATTCATAAATACACAGTCAGGCTGAATATTGGCGCGGCAGCACTTAAGGCTGCAGCCGTCTGGCGGGGGAGGGGCCTGTCTGGGCTGCGTCTACTGTACAGACTGCAGAATGTTCCCGCGCGTGTCTGTACAGCGTTTTGAATTGCGCTCATTGTGTTCGAGCTCTCAGTGTGTGTGTGTGTGTGTGTGTGGCAGTGTGAGAGCTCTTCTCGCCGGACCCCATTACGAAGGCGAACAAAGCGTCGGAACATGAGGTGCACGCTACCTGCAGCATCGCTAATGATATGATCACGGTGGCGGATTCGGAATCACGCGCTTGCAAACGTGTCTTTCGAAGGACAGGAAAGAAGGCGACTCGCCTTCTTTCCTGTCCTTCGAAAGACACGTTCGCAAGCGTGTGATTCTGAAACGTTTTCTGAGGTGTCAGTGAGAGGGTGGATTAAAGAAATACATATACATATATATTTTACAGCTATCAAAGTTAACGCGTTAACTCGTGCATTAATTCAAATTGTTTGTCGCGCCTTCTTTCCTGTCCTTCGAAAGACACGTTCGCAAGCGTGTGATTCTGAAACGTTTTCTTAGGTGTCAGTGAGTGTGTGTCATGCTCTGTGATTGGCTCATCAGTCCAGTAGGCGTGTTTATCTGACGCTGTGTGAAGAGGAAGGATTATTATCCCCTGTGCAGCGACCCAGCGTTTTGATTGTGTCTGTTCCTTGGATTTTTTTTACTTCTTGCTCGTGTTCTTCAGTTTCAACTGTTTCGACTCTTTCTGCGATGACACATTGGACTTGTTTGTATCTGGTTACGCTAAGCTAAGCTAACCAGGCGTGGTTTGTAGTCTCTGTTTGTTGTGATATAATGTATTGTACTGTATTTAGTTTAATCTTACTTCTTCCAGTGTTATTTAGCCACTGTTAAGTGTCGCAACGTGTCTAGTGTTACTTTATTTCTGTTATTGAGCTAATAAAAGCTTCTACTGTAGCACGTCTGCCTACAGACCATTGTTTAACATTATGGTCTGGGGGTCATCGGTGAGAGGGGCTCAAGCCACGTGACATGGGGGCGTGGCAGCAACTGTGATTCCATTTTTCGATTGGATGTGATTGAGCATGATCAGTTTCGATTGAAAATCAAAATCGTGACACCATGAGAGAAAAAACCTGAAGAAGCTCCGGCCCTGATGCCAACTCTTCCTGTTGGGAAGCCAGGCTGGCGTGCACATATGAGCAGTGTGTGTGTGTGTGTGTGTGTGTGTGTTTGTGTGGCTTTTACAGACGCAGTGTCACCATTTCTGGCCAATCAGATGAAGGCAAACACTCTCTCGCCTGCTCTTCTAGCTTCTGGATTGCATCACTTGGCTTTTATCAGAATCGTATCGAAAGGCCAAATTCTGTCATGTCGTCATCCGGTGCATGTTTTTCAGATGAGCACAGTCTACACACACACACACGCACACACACACACATTGATTTTGCCTTATGATTTATATAAGACCCCAAGCAGTGTATAGATCAAAAGTATGTCCGTCTGAAATATAGATTTTGAGAGACAGAGAGATGGATAGAGAGAGAGATGGTTGGAGAGACAGATAGAGAACGAGAGACACGTAGAGATGGATGGATGATAGAAAATATCTCTCTGTCCATCACCAAATAAATCTCTCTGTCTCTTCTCTCCCTTAGTCTTGCTCTCTTCTTTTATGCTTGCTTTCTTTTTGTCTTTACATTCTCGTTCTCTTTTGTTTCTCTTTTTTTCATTTCTCCTCTTTCCCACTTTCTCTCTTCCTCTTCGTTTCTCATTTTCTCTTTCTATTTTTTTCTGTGTCTGTTATTCTCTCTCTCTCTCTCTCTCTCTCTCTCTCTCTCTCTCTCTCTCTCTCTCTCTCTCTCTCTGTTTTTTTAATGATCTCACTTTCTCTTTCACTCTCTCTCTCTCTCTACCCTCTCTGTCAAACCCCCCGCTCTATCTCTCTTCAACTGTCAAGCCCCCCCTCCCTCGCTCTCTCTCTCTCTCTCTCTCAACCACCCCTCTATCTCTTTTATTCTCTATCTCTCCCTCTGTCATTCTCTATCTCTCAATGTGTTTTTTAAATTAATCTCACTTTCTCTTTCACTCTCTCTCTCTCTATCTCTCTCTCTCCCCCTCTGTCGACCCCCCGCTCTCTCTCTCTTCAACTGTCAAGCCCCCCCTCCCTCGCTCTCTCTCTTTCTCTCTCTATCTCTCTCTTTCTCTCACCCTGTCTCTCTCTTTCTATCTCTCTCTCCCTCTCCTTAATGCTCTCTCTCTCTCGACCCCCCCTCTCTCCTTCTGTTGACCCCCCCAGCAGGGAGCTCTGGGCTGGAGAACACAAATACATTCGCACACTAGTAGAACGTGACCTTGTAGAGCTGGTGTTCATGGAGTCCGGGGTTTTTTGTCTTTTCAAAATTGTCAGATGAATCTACAGAGTTTTGTTATCAATGCTCATATAAAATGACTGATTCCGCAGCAAAACTTTAGTTTGCACTGGAACTTACAAACTGTAACTGTGGCCTCGGAACCAATCCCGATGATAAATTTAACCATCAGCCAATCAGAGTGAGCTCTTTGATGATATTACAATGTGTTCTTGAAACAGGCCTGAGCTTGAAACAATTGCTCGGCACATGTGCAGAGTCTGACTGGAGAGCAAAGGATCTTGGGAGCT
>MU204300.1:1821757-1826954 GCA_017309775.1 Paedocypris sp. Pulau Singkep | reverse complement strand
GAAGTCCTGACCACTAGAATCGACTTTTTGTTATCTACTATTCAAATAAAACGATATCAAAATGATGTGAGACACAAGTTAGGTTTGTTAAATGAAGAAAAATAGTATTTTTAGGAAAACCCATAATTGAACCCGAAAAGATTTTTTATGTTGTGCCTGAAAAATCAGGTGGGTGCTTATATTCGTGTAAATACGATATAAATATTGTACTCAACTCAACTTTATAAATAAAGTCCTTTTTGACAGTTTTGGGGCTGTACAAACCATGTAGAAGAGAATAAAAAACAGTTAAAGATTAGTACGATTCCACAATATAATACATCATTGTAATCTATTACTTTTGTAACGCATTAACACTGCTCTTCACTAGTCTGGTTTCTCTAGGTTTCTCTCAGGTCGTCCCGTGATTTTGAACGGTTCTCCTCAACTGGCCGGGGAAGCGAATATTCTAAGGAAGCATATTTTGCTGGCAATGTGATATGCATTTCTAATTCCACCTCATTTGAACCGCACAGGGATTCGTCCAGGAGAAGAGCGAGATCCTCCTCTCAACGCGCGGGAAAACGATACGTCCAGCCGCGTAGATAAATGCATAATACATATCAAGCGCGGCTCGGCTTTCACGCTTTGGCTGATTTCGGGATTTAAGAGGTTGACCTTGCGACAGTGGTGTAATGTACTTGAGTACACTTTAGGAATTTTTGAAGATTTGTAAATATGTATAATCCAATTTATTCTGAGGGAAAAAAAAATAGTATGAGGGACGCGTAAAGAAACTGAAAAAAACAATGATTTAGACATTGAAACACTGAGAATAGTATTTGTACTTGTGTTAGTACTTGTACTTTATTGATTGCGTGCATTTATTGGGACTGTGTGAATTTAAAAGTTGATTGTATTTTTGACACTCAGTACAAGTACAAAGTAGCCAAAAATACTAATAAGTAAAAAGAATATTTACCAAAAGTTAAAGTCTACTCAAGTACTTTACGCCTCTGCTCTGCGGGGAGTGATGTCATCCGGTCATTTTTAAACACTTTGTTAAATCACATTTGACGCCCGTCTTTATTCATTTGAGCATTTTTGTAGTCTTTATTTTTTTGTTTTCCTGATTGGTTGGTTAATTAGTTCTCTAGTTAGTTGGTTTAATTAGTTTTCGAATGGTTGGTTTTGTTAAATGGTTGCTTAGTTAATTGATAAGTTGGTTGGCTGGTTAATAATTGATTGGTTTATTGATTTTGTGGGTAGACGGTTGGTTAATTAGTGGATTGATCAGTTTATTAATTTTGTGATTGGTCGGTTAATGGGTTGTGTGACTAATTTGTGATTGCTTGTTTAATTGATTGGTTGGTAGATTGATAGTTTAAAAGAAAGATCGTTACAAATAAGGAAATTTGTGAAATCTGAAAGTGAATCTCCTTCATAATAAATCTGAATTTTTTTCTTTTTTTTAATTGCTCTATCAATTATGACTATAGATTTGCATGATTTGTTTCTAACAACAAAAATATTCAAGTGGAATGGGATAAAAAGTTCTAAATGTTAGAACTTAATAATAAGTAGTAGTAAATAAATAGTTTTAATTGTCCTTATTTATACGTTAGATTATGCATTTATTAATAATAATAATATACATTATAATACTGTTCAATTAATTTGTAATGCTATTAAAACCATTCAATTAATGTTTTACTCATTTTATTGATGCACAACTAAAAAAACGCTACAAAACTAAAACTAAAGTGTACTGATAAGAACAATTTGAATGTATAAGATAGAATAATAATACAACTAAATGATTAATATAAAAAAATACAAAATATTATAAAATAAAATAAAGAATAAAAAAATGTATCAAAACAAATTTAATTAAAATGATTAAATAAAAGCTAAAGAGTCATGTGAATGTTGCCTAATGTTACATCAAAGAAAAAAATATATCTCACTAGATCTGACTAAATGTCTAATTATTAATGTAAAATACATTAAACAAGGCCTAAAAATTAAAACCATGTGCCTCTTAAAGCAAAAAAAATAATAAAATAAAAGCAAATCACTTAATCCTATGAAGAAAAAGGAAACCTTTGTTTGTAATTTATTTGGGAAATTTACATTTTGCAGCAGCCACAATAATAAACAATAAATAGAGATAGGGATTATGAATAAAAAATAAAACAGAAAAATAATGCTTGTGATGACGCTGGCTCATCTTTTAAAAATAAAGTGTGATGTCGCGGGCTCTTCGTGTGGTTTTACATGACCGTGATGCTCGAGGTGGCACTGCCATATTTGCGTGGCAGGTGCGTGGACAGGTGGAGGAAGTAGACTGGATTTAATCAACCCCTGCACACGGGGTCACACACACACACACACACACACACACACACACACGGGGGTCCGAGAGGCTGGAGAGCTGCGAACCAGTGGAAGAGAGTAAAGAGGAAAGAGAGAAAACAGCAGGGATGGCTTGGTTGGAACACACACACACACACACACACACACACACACACACACACACACACACACACACAAACTCTTGTCAAAACAAAAAAAGCACAATCATACACAAGTACATGTACACAAATCACACACACAGACGCAAACTGTCCCGTGTCAAAACAATCTGGCACAAACACACACAAGTAGACACACAAACAAACACACACACACACACACACACACTCATTCAAAAATAATAACTTTTCAAAACAAACAAGTAAACACACACACACACACACAGACCCAAACTACCCAATGCCAAAAGAATCTCGCACAGTAGACGCACACAAAATTACACACACTCACAAATAAACATTCCCATGTCAAAACAAACAAGCACAAATGCACTTAAGTACACAAAAACGGTGCGCACACACACACACTTTGCACAAACACAAAGAAAGAAACAAATTTAAAAAACCCTCACAATATGTTCTTGAACACACACACACACACACACACACACATAAACACTTTTGAAAAGCTTCAAGTGTCCTTTTTTTTTCTTTGTTAGGACTTTGTTAGAATATGTAGTTCTAAATCATAAACATGAACATATGTTCAGTAATGATACGTGTGTGTGTGTGCGCTTTTTTTTTTTTTTTTTTACTTCTGAATGATGCAGAACTGAAAATCAAGGTCACACGAGCTGGTTCTGAGTGTGTGTTTTGGTGAAGCTTCACCTTTATGAAGTCGGTGGTTGGCTGAGAGATCTACAGGGCCCATATGTGCCTCACACACGCACACACACGCACACGCACACACACACACACACACGCACACACACAGCAGGCGGGTCCAGGTAAGCATGCTGCTCACGCACAGTCTGAGACATCAAACCCTCCTTCTGCTATTTTCCCCCTCAGCGCTCGCGCACACACACACACACACACACACACACACACGCACACACACGAACGACCCCGATGACCTTCTGCCTCGACTGTATTCCTACTGGATGTAATTGTTCATTCATCAGCATTAGCGTCTCTTCACGTATCGCACACATTTATTTATTTTAATATCAGAATTATTTCAGCAAACGCGGTTCATTAGGATATTAATTGACTAATTGATTAATACATTAGTCTAGTAAATAAACGAGCTAATGAATAAATGAGCTTCCTCCTCCTCCGCAGACAGAGAGACGGCCTGAATATTTGCGTTTGTAATGGCGGGTCTAGGCGTGGTTGTAACTACTCGTCACGTGTTGGTCGTGGTTGTAACTACTCGTCACGTGTGATCTATGGATAGATACATGTGTGGATGGATAGATATGTCTGTTATATATCTGTGGCGATGTTGGATTGATTGATTGATTGGTTGGTTGATTGATGATGGATGGATGGAGGGATGGATCTATTGATGCATGGTTTATTGATGGATGGATTATGCATGCTTTTATTGATGGATGGATCTGCTGATGGATGGGTTATGGAAGGTTAGATTGAATGATTGATTGATTGATTGATTGATTGATTGATTGATTGATTGATTGGTTGGTAGATTCATTGATTGCATGAGTGATTGATTGATTGATTGATTGATGACGGTTGGATATTTGGATGGATAAATATTTGACTATATGTATGAATCTAATAATGAATGATGGAAGGATCTCTGCATTGATCGATTGATAATTGGATGGTTGATCGATTGATTGAATGATTGATTGAACGACTGATTTATATATTGATTGATTAAATTATTGATTGATTGGCTGAATGGATGGACGATGGACGGGTAGATATTTTGATTAATTGATTGATTGATTGATTGGTTGATTGATTAGGATGGATCTATTGGTTAATTTTCTATGTATGTATGATGCATGAAACTATTGATGGATGACTCTGTTGATCAGTTATATTGGATGATGGATGGATCTCTCTATCGATGGATATATATTTGGCTCTATGGATGGATGATGGATGAAGAAATGCTTCCGATTTTGAGAACAAAAATTGTCTTTCTTTTCCTTTCCAAGCTGTAGAACTTATATATAACTTATATATAATATATAATAAAATATCATCGAGCCTAACTTTTGAAACAAACATCTTGAAACAAAAGAGCAAATATAGATTTTTATGTGTATAATAATATAAATATAAAAATGCATGTTTAATTACAAATAAATACTATTTTATGTTAATTATTGAATTATTGAATATCAAAAATGAAAATCAGTGTGTGTGTGTGTGTGTGTGTGTGTGTGTGTGTGTGTGTGTTCTATTGTAATACGTCACCATCAAGCATCATCTTGAAATCTGCATGTACTGTATGTATGAGCTAATAATAAAGGCCGTGTGATGTGTGAGTATCTACTAGGCCGAGCAGACGGCGAGGAGCTGGAGTGCAGAGGAAAGGTTAGTGTGTCTGGCGTGTGGGCTGAAGAATGAAGTGCTTATGCGGAGAAAGGTTAAAACACGGAGCCGGACCCCGTGTGTGTGTGTGTGTGTGTGTGTGTGTGTGTGGGGAACATCAGCCCTGACGCACAAGGACAAGCGCGTCATTTAAATGCACGACAGCGCGCTGGAAGAAAGGCATTAGCCCGACAGCCAATAGAAGTAAAGCTGTCGGAGTAATGAAGAGCTCTCCAGCGAGAGAGAGAGAGAGAGAGAGAGAGAGAGAGAGAGAGAGAGAGAGAGAGAGAGAGAGAGAGAGAGAGAGAGAGAGAGAGAAAGAGAACACACAC
>MU204300.1:1791757-1819257 GCA_017309775.1 Paedocypris sp. Pulau Singkep | reverse complement strand
TTTGATTTGTGCCGGTGATGAATATTTGTGGCCAGTTCTTTAATTAGTAGGGGTGTGACGGGACACTTATCCAACGAGACGAGACACTGGGTTCACGAGAACTAGACAAGATAAATACATATTTAAAAAAAAAAAATCAAATCAAATATGAATTTGTGTCATTAAGAATGAATAGTGTATATTGGCGATCGCTAGGCAACTCGGTTGAAAATACAACATGGTTGTCATTGGCTTTTATGCTCAGGTTGGCTGCTTGAATTTTTCAGCAAATTTGGTATGCCTGTGACTAAGTATTTTTGGCCCCTCCCATGCAAATTTTCAATTCGTTATACAGGGGGCGCTATAGTTGCGATTTAAAAAAAATGTCCTTCATTTTTGGATTTACAACATCGGGGCCTAAATTTTTCAAGAGACTTTGATTGTGTCTGGCGTGGCGTGTGCGAACAAGAGCGATTTTAAGATTTCGTTTTTTAAATACGAAAGCTAAATTCCCGGGTGTCTTATGCTGGACATTGAGCCAAGATGGCCGACTTTCTGTTGGTTTGGCGGAGTCAACCCGATGGGCTTTTTTGCAGGCCCCGACATGGTGAATATGTGTACCGGTTTTCGTGAGTCTGCGATGAAAAAAGTGCCTTTTGGGATCCCATAGGCCCAGTGTATTTGAATTTTCAAGGGGGCGCTGTTGAGTAATCGTTTTTTGGTCGGTCAAAAAAACTTTTTTTTTTTTTTTTTTTTAAACACACTATTCTGAAATTTGGTGTCTGAGTCCTCCAACTTATCTCTTCTCTAATATATTTCAAGCAATATTTCATGTGGTGTGTCGCTAACCTAGTGTGAATTTTCTAAAACGTTTGATGAATCCAAATTGGCGTAAAGACTTTTCCAAATGATGTAATTTTTTGTCCGCAAAATACTTTTTGAAAAATATCAGTTCATGATATTTTGTTTGTCTATAGATCGCTTCTCTCGTTTAAAAGCGTTTTTTTTTATCCACAGTGGGTTTGAGATTGAAAGACGTTCTGTTTATTGATTGTTGCGACATGTTCCGATAAAGACGTGAATATTGAGCCGGTGGTTTAATATCTGCTGATTAACAGTTTGGCTTTTTATTCCTGCTTTGTGTCAAACTGAAAGCATTAATGAATCTTTGTGGATTATTAAAACCATCTGTTATTGCGGATCGTTTGGCACAAACGCGCTCGACTCGTTCCTAATGGAAAACTGTTAATGCTTTTCCTCTGATTGTGCTGCGGCTTTGAAAGTGGGAAAATTTAAGCCTTTTTAATTACAAGCAATTAGTCTTAAACTGAGAGCGATTATCTACGGCACAGACACAACAGTTTGATTTGTGCTTCAAACAAATGTGTGAAATTCACTGTTCAAGTCTCAATTCAGTAAATAAGATTTGCCTTCTTTTTTTTACCCACATGTACGTATTGACATATACAAACAAACGTTCCGTTAAAGTAGCTTGTGTGAAACATTGATACAATGTTTGCGTTATATAGTTTACGTCACAATGTTTTGAATCCAAACCTTACGCTACAAATATACGTCAATACAATGTTTACAATCCACAGCACAAGTTGCAATGTTTTGATTGGCTACACCATAGTTATACTGATATCAATACAATGCAAATCAATACAATGTTCATGAAAATAAAAATATTTAATCTGTAATCTTTAAATAAGTGATTAATTTGTACACGTATAAATACACTTTTTCATACACGTATGTAAAATGTATTGATTCATAAACATAGAATGGTTTTAATCTGGTTTTTTGTATCTTCTGTTTGTCTACTTTCTCTTATGGACCACTTGCAAGTCTGAAATAAACCAACATATATATGTACGTATATACGGTATTGGTGGGGGGTGTATGTAGATAGATAGATGGACAGATAGATGGACAGATAGATAGATAGATAGATAGATAGATAGATAGATAGATAGATAGATAGATAGATAGATAGATAGATAGATAGATAGATAGATAGATAGATAGATAGATAGATAGATAGATAGATAGATAGATAGATAGATAGATTTATAGATAGATAGATAGATAGATAGATAGATAGATAGATAGATAGATAGATAGATAGATACTAGATAGATAGATACTAGATAGATAGATATATACTAGATAGATAGATACTAGATAGATAGATACTAGATAGATAGATACTAGATAGATAGATACTAGATAGATAGATAGATATGGGATAGATATGGGATAGATATGGGATAGATAGATAGATAGATAGATAGATAGATAGATAGATAGATAGATAGATAGATACTAGATAGATAGATAGATACTAGATAGATAGATAGATAGATAGATAGATAGATAGATAGATAGATAGATAGATAGATAGAAAGATAGATAGATAGATAGATAGATAGATAGATATAAACTTCAAACATTAATAGCATGAACTGAGATGTTTCCTCCTGGGACAGATTTGCCGTCATGC
Organism: Paedocypris sp. Pulau Singkep; assembly: GCA_017309775.1. Lineage (NCBI taxonomy): Eukaryota > Metazoa > Chordata > Actinopteri > Cypriniformes > Paedocypris > Paedocypris sp. Pulau Singkep. Next base: position 1,816,772 of record MU204300.1, on the reverse strand, counting down.
GTTGGAATTCCTCTTCCATCTCATGTCACTTTGTCATTGTTGTGTCTCCTCCTCCCCTCCCGTGACCTCGCGACCTTTCAGCTCTTTCATGATGTCACTCCATAGGACTCTGTGACCTTTTGCCCCCAGGTTCTCGGTCCAGTGGGAAGACGGGGTCTTCACTGTCGGGGGGGAAGGGTGGGAGAAAACTCCTAGTATTGATAGGCCTCGGGAACCCGTTCTGCTGAGTATCTAAACCCAGGCCTGCGCTTTGTTCGTCCGACAAAACCGCCGCCATTGATCAGAGGCTGAATACTGAGAGGAGCATCGCTCGGCAGGAAAGCCTCTTCCTTAATCTTCCCAGGCTTTGGAGTTGTGAGGCTGGAGATCCCAGAAGGTCCGTCAGGCCTCCAGACGCAGTGTTGTGCAAGATACTTACAAGAAATTACAACGCGTTTACTTATTGTAAATTGTAACCTACCAGTGTAAAATTGTAACTTACTTATTAGAAATTGTAATTACAATAATTACAACTCAATTGCAATTATATTTACGTTACTTGTAAATGTTCTTCTTGTTTGTAAATAGTCGTCCGTTACATTATAGTATTACTGTCTCAGAGTTGGAATATGTTACATTACGTCTGTATTTAGTATTATGATACAGAACTGAAATTTGTTACAGAACTGTTACAGAATTGTAATCTGTTGCATTAACGAGAAACTGAGGTTTTAAGGAGCATTTCTCACTCTAAACAACATGTTTTTGTCAATGATTTTTAAAATTTAGAATTGTAAGAAGCGCATCATTTCTCTATAAATCAGCTCATTCTAGACTATCAGGGACACAGACGTCAACCTTCAAATCCAAAAATGTCTCACGCAAATGAACAAAAATGCCGTTTTACTGTTACATGCAAATAAATGAAAGTACATGCGAGTGTTCTAAGACGTTTTGTATAGTAATATGCGCTTTAAGACATTGTAGTTGTGAAAAGCTCCTTACAAATGCCCAGAACATTACTTCTGTATTACGTCTGTTACTTCTGTATTTTGTTACAGAATTGTAATCAGTTACATTACTTCTGTATAATGTCTGTTACGTCTGTTACTGTGTTATATCTGATACTTTCACCAGGAGAGAGAGAGAGATTTTACAGTTTTCACTCCACTACATTTGAATTGACACTTACCGTTACTTGTTACATTTTGATTGTGCGCGACAAACCATAATTAATTTTTATTGCGGTTAATTTCTCGGGCTAATGAGGCGATTTTGCCATCTGTAGTCTGCTGAAGATACTGGAAGCTAATTGTGAATTAGAAACCACATGAACGTGAATTAGAGGCGTTAATGTTGACTATATTTTAGACTATATTTTAGCGTAATTTTTTTTTTGTTTTAAAAAAAAAACAAAATTTATTAGAAAATAAAACCTCATGAATAGATTTTTTTTTCACAATTCTTTGATTTCAAAATGAGTAAAAATCCTTGAGTTTTTTTTTTTATTCGATACTTTGCTACTTTGACTCAAACCTTTTTTAAAGTGGTGACTTTTAACTTGTATTGGAGTAACCTAAACAGTACGCATCCGTACTTTCACTTAAGTATGTTTGTCTGGTACTCTGAACACGTTACACTACTAAATGACAGCGATACCTGATCTATTATTGCCATACATTACTTCTGCGTTACTCACAACACTGTCCAGAAGGCAGCGAGAGAAACGAACAGGAAGCAGATTAGTAATGGAGGCCGATCTTCGCCGTTCTTCTGTTGTGAGGTGAAATAATGACTGGATGTCTGGAGCGTCTGTGTTTCTGGAAGCTTCTCCAGCCGCTTTGGCTCTGCTGCACTCGCACCTCGTCCAGGCTTTTGTTGGACGTGCTTTTACTTTGTATTGTGTTGTGTTGTTTTATTTTTTCCACGTCTTTCTGCCGTTTGTTTCGTTGATTTATTCTGGCGTTTTACAGCAAATACGTTTTTACTATTGCGTATGTAATTTTAAAGATATTTTCGGCGGCGGCGTAGTGATTTTGGCTCCAACTGGAGATTTGAATCTGCTTGTCAAATTGTATAAACGGTAAAAGTGAACAAAAATAAACATTTCAATTTAATTTAACAATTTTCTTATGTTTTGTACTTCAAAAATGTTATTGTTTTATACTTACGTGTGTGTGTGTGTGTGTGTGTTTGCTCCTTTGTTCTGGTGTTGTGTGCATGTGTGTGTGTGTGTGTCTGTGTCATGAGTGTGCGTTTGTATGTCGTTCTGTGTTGTCAGTGTTATGTGTGTGTGTCTTCGTATGTGTGTAGTAGAGTTTGTGTGTCTGTCTTTCTGTTCGGGTGATTGTGTCTGTGTTGTTTGTGTATCTGTGTGTCCGTCGGAGTGTGTGCGTGTGTGTGTCTACACGTCGGTGTGTTTTGTCTCTGTGTGTGTAGTTGTGTTTGTGTGACTGTTTGTCTGTCTGTCGCTGTGTGTGTGTGTCTTTCTGTACATGTTGGTGTGTTTTGTGGCTATGTTATTGTGTGTGTGTGTGTGTGTGTGTAGTAGTGTTTGTGTGTTTGTCTGTCTGTGTGTGTGATTGTGTCTGTGTAGTTTGTGTATCTGTCTGTTGGTCGGAGTGTGTCTGTCTACATGCTGGTGTGTTTAGTGTGTGTGTGTGTGTTTGTATTTGTGTTGTTGGTGTATCTCTTTGTTGGTCGGAGTGAGTGTGTGTGTGTGTCTACATGTCAGTGTGTTTTGTGTCTGTGTGTGTAGTAGTGTTTGTGTGTCTGTCTGTTATTTAGGCTGTTTGTGTCATTTGTGTATCTCTTTGTCAGTGTGTGTGTGTGTGTGTGTAGTAGTAGTAGTAGTAGTAGTGTCTGTGTGTCTGTTAGGGGGTTTGTGTTGTTTGTGTATCTTTTTGTTGGTCTGTGTGTGTGTGTGTGTGTCTGTAGAAGTGTCTGTTTGTCTGTTAGGGGGTTTGTGTATCTCTTTGTCGGTCTGTGTGTGTGTGTGTGTGTGTGTGTGTGTGGTAGTGTCTGTGTGTCTGTTAGGGTGTTTGTGTTGTTTGTGTATCTCTTTGTTGGTCGGAGTGTGTGTAGGTGTGTGTGTGTGTGTGTGTAGACTGTGAGTTTTCCAGAAAGTTCTGTGAGTCTGTGAGCAGCAGTTACCACTACACACTACTACACACTACTACACACTACTACACACTACTACACACTCGTCTCCTGATCGCTGCCAAGCGTGTGCGCGTTTGCCCTGGAGGAAATGGAAGCGTTTAAAAGCGACGCGAGAGCAGATTCATCTCCAGCGGAACAAACGTGTGTGTTTTTGTGTTGATGAGGACGATTATGTTGCAGATTTTTGCAGATTTTCTAAACGTGAGGGAAACGCTTTTACTCTCGCGAAGCGGCAAATTAATCTCGCCTGGTAATCGACTGCCAAAATTCCACACAAAGTCCTTCCGTCCAACGAAAAGTTCCAAATAGATTCTTAGTGCGATAAACAAACAATATTTCCAAATTACGACTTGTAGTGTAACTACCGAGTCATAATCAGTAGCGTTTCTGTACATGCTCTGTGTAGCACTATTTTTACGTTATTACAATGTTAGTACTTTGTTATTATTACCTGTAATAATATGTATCTGTAATAATATGTAGTACACATGTTATGATACACGGACAAACCGCCATCATCTTTGTGAGATTACGGAAATCTCAGCGTTTTGCTGAACGTCATTTCAAGATGGCGACTCTACGGGAGATTAAAAAAAAAACCATCATAATTCTGGGAGAATACAAGCTTATTTTTATTTTGGAAGCAAGATCTCTGAACCTGAATAGCGTTTTTTTATTTTATTTGACATGTAAAGGAGATTGAACGACTGTATTCAACTCTCATGCAGCGGTAAGAAAAAAGACACGCTCCTCGAACTCGGTGACGACATTTTCGGCATTTCGTTACTTGGGATTTTGTTATCTAGGACATTCGTCAGTAGGGATATCACTGAAAAAAAAAATGTATAAATAATAATTATATATATATATAAACAAAATTATATACAGTATATACCTATATATAAAAATATATGCATAAAAAATTATATTTATAATACATTATATTTTGATTAGAATAAATCATATTTAGATTATTATTGTTATTGATATTATTATATACACTTACAGTAAAAAAATATTCCATCGCTGATTTTTTTCGAGAAATGGTTTCGTTTCTTGGTTGTTTCTGGAAACCTCTTTAACGGAATCATTGTGAAAAGCACAAGACGCCTGTTCTGAGCAGGAGCCAGATGAGATGTGAAGAGGAGAGTGGAACGATAAAGGCCACTTCTGAAGTAATGGAGGGTCTTGGGGGTCCGTGACTGAAGGGCTTCAGTGGTGATTTTGGATTCTGTTTGGATTAGTGCGCTTTATTTCCAATCACCTCACATTTTCTTCACTTCTCACGTGAACGACGACACAAACCAGAGTCGGAAAACTATTTTTTTTCTGAACCGAAATTAATGTGGGTTCAAAATCAATTTTTAAATGAAATATCTCTTATATTTATATATATAAATTGATATGTATATATACACTTACTATACATACATATCGTATTTGGCACAAAAAGTTAATAAGATAATTTAGTTAATAAAAGATAATTTTAGACTAAAATGGTTGGTTGATGTGAAAAACAGATAAATGTTAATGTCTGTAAACAGCCCGATAAAACGGACTTTCAGTTTGTAGGAAGCAGAAACGTTCGTTATCTGGAGTGATGATGCATCTCTGCAAAAAAATGCACAATGTTACACTGAAATGGTTTAAATGTTATATTTTTATTCTATAATTGTATTCTGTTGTTATTATTTTTATTGTATATTGTCATTTTAAATGTGTATAGTCAATTCAATAGGTAAAAGAAAAAAACATTGAGTAAAAAATACAGGAAATGCCAATTAAAATTTTACATTAACAATTAAGCCAATTTTGTCTCCTTTCAAGAAATAATGCATTTATTAATTAAAGTTAAATCATTTAAAAAATGACATATAAACATGATGTTTTAAACACATACATATAGAGTATATTAAACTATATATACCTAAATTATACAGTATATGTTATAAATAAAAACCTATGTTTATATACCAATTGTGTATACATTTTTGTAAGTTCTGTGTTTGTATCGTATTACTTTTTTTGTTTCTTGCATTATACTGTATATATGCACTGTACATCACATTTTTTACACTAATTTCACAAAACACATTGTTCAAAACTCAAAAATCAGAATTTCAGTAACGCGTGCGTTTTATTGGCGTGCCGAGGTGAGTTTGCTCTGCGGAGTTTTGCAGACGTTAATTGATCTAATTGCACTACAAACCCTGAGCTGAAATTGAATTAAGTCGCTGCAGCGGTTAATTAAACGCGACCCTGATGCGCCTCATTACGACTGTAACCGCTAAATTGGACAGTGAAACTGTGTCGTTCCACGAAACCTTGTGAGCGTTGGAATCAAGTTCGGAAAAACGCAAAATCTTACAGCTGTTTTTTTTTTTTTTTTATTATTCACTCCTCTTTAGGATTGTAATTAAAAAAATAAAAATTCTAGTTTCTAGCACTTTGATAATTTAATTTTTTTTTTTACTTAGTTCCAAAATTAGCTTTTGTTTGTTTGTGTGTGAATCATGAATGTGTTTATATATTTCTGTGTGTTTGTTTATATATCTTTATACATATTTTTATCTCTGTTTGTGTGTGTGTGTGTGTGTGTATGTGTGTATGCACTGCAACAGATGCACAAGAAAAAATAATAAAATAAAAAACAAAACGAGTAAAAAAGACTTAAATCAAGCAAAATAATCTGCCAATGGGGGGAGAAAAATTTACTTGGTAAGACGACTTAAGTGCTACTTACTACTTAAGAGCTACTTTCTTGAAACAAGCCAATTAATCTTTTACTTTTAATTCTAAGATAGTTAATTTATCTTATGTCGTATGCTGTATTGTGTAATTTCAAGATCTTTTGGATGGTCAAGAATTCATTAGTTCAGTGTGTGTGTGTGTGTGTGTGTGTGTGTGTGTGATTTCGCATATAAGTATATAAAGTGTAATTATGAGGTAAATATATAGTGAAAGCGAAACGTCTTGGCTCTTTGCGTTTGTGGCACATGCCCCGTGAATATATTAGCGCGGCGCCGGAGCCTTTTTCTGCATTTTATCTGAATTAATTAGGGCCGAAATGGAGACGGTGGAATATCAGCGGACTCTTAAGCAGTTATGCTAACTGTAGCTGGAAGAATTAGCATGCAACAGCGCGCGCGCAGAAGCCAAACAGAGACGCCGCTAGCGCAGCTGATGTTAATTACTATTTAAATTCACTCAAGCCACTGATATCAACCAATCAGAAGCTTTACTGCCATTCCACCTTTTCTTTTGGTGTCGGTTTGTGTGTGTGTGTGTTTGTGTGTACTCGTGTGCGGAATTCTGCATTTTTCAAACAGTGCACTGCAAAAAATCCATAATAAAAATAAGGAAATAAATGAAATGAATAAAATAAAAAACAACCTAAATCGAGTGATATTATCTGTGGTAGGACGACTAGAAACGAGACCCATTTCCTTCAAACAAGCAAATTAATCTTTATCTCTCATTTCTAAGACATTTCATTTATCTTGAAAAAAGAAAAAAAAACAAGATGTAATGTTTAATTCCAAGATTTTTTGATTTGCCGTTTTTTTGTATTTTTTGCAGTGTGTGTACTTGTTTGTTTGTGAAAATGTGTGTGTGCGCAAATGTGTCTGAGAGTGTGTGCTTGTTTGGGTTGTGTGTGTGTGTGTGTGTGTGTGTTTGTGTATTGTACTAGTGTTCACATGTCAAACAACGAGTCTCCATAATTACATAATAAGCGATTAATAATTAAAGACAAGCTGTTGTGCATCATTAATGTCGTCCGCTCTGTAGCACGAGGACAAACCTCGCGTGATTCACTGCCGTGATTTATTATAAAGCAAACGTTATTGAACATAAATCTTCTCTGATGAGGAATGCGCAGAGTATTTATTTCCCTCCAGATGTTTGAATTGAGTAGAATTAAATATTAATCAACAATAATGCTGTGTGTTTTACAAAACAATCCATTTGTGTACGTTCGAATGTAGAAATGGATTTTCCCGTAATTCGGTGAAATATTTCTGCTGACGCGGCGAATACTCTAATGCAGGGGTGGGCACAATTACGAAAACTCAAAAATTAAAAAAAATAAATAAAATAAAGTAAAATACGGGCCACATGAGACCCGTTAAATGTTTTAATCCGGCCCGCCGAACTTGTAAAAATTAAATGAAAGTCAATTTTTTTTGGTAAATTCGGTTAATCAGTTATTTTTATTTTATTTTATTTTTTTATGTAACACTTTGTAAAAAGCGGGACCATAAGCACAAAATGTATGTAAAAGAATTGTAGTAGTATATTTTTAACATTTATTTTTATACTGTCAGTCTATGGACTCCAAAAATATCCAACTGAACGTTTTGATTTGAAACTTTTTTTCCGCTTCAGATTTTTGCCCTTACTCTGATTGGCTGGTGAGAATGTGATTGACAGCCGCTGGACCAGGAAGCCCGGTCCCGCCCCTTTGTCAAACGTTAGAACTCAATGTGGCCCGCGAATCAAAAGTTTACCTTCATGTCGTCTAATGGAACATGAAGTCGACACGGATGCGCATGTGTTGCGTCGCAGCTCTGACAGACGCCGCTGTCGCTCGCAGTTTGTGGTGAAAGAAAGAGGAGGATGAGGAAGACGAGCAGTCGCGATGGGGAAACTAGGGGTTAATTGCGCATTCAAATTCAAATTTTTATTGTCATATGCACATTATTCGTGGTGAAACATGCAATGAAATGATTGTCCAGCAATGATCGTCCAGCATTTAAGGGTGTGTCCATGAGAAAAAGATAAGAGATACAAATACAATAAAATACAAAAAGAATAAAGATAACATTTGATTTAAATACAAGAAGCTTTGACTCGGGGTGCGTTGCTATGTTCTCACACTGCTGCATTATGGGATGCACTTGACTATATAATTACATTTTTTTTGCAAACACACACACAATTAAACATACAAATTAACATAAAAGATGTTACAATTAACCCATCACACACACACACACACACCTGTGACCTTTTGGTAGCAAGTCCGACGCATTACAATTAACGATACGATTGTTACAGTTAATATTAAAGTTGTTATAATGAACATAAAATTTTCAATTAACGTTATGATTGTTACAATGAACATAAAAAGATACTGTATATATATATATAGTTTAAAGAAATGTAAAAATGAATGTATCAAATATGCACACACATAATTACTTGTATAATTACTGTATACAGATATGACACCGATTTAGTACAATTGTACAAAAAAATATCTGCACCACGTGTCAAGTTGTAGCTCGTGGCATCAAACTCACTTTCCGTGGAGGTCTTAGTGAAGCCTGACTGACTTATTAATGCATTTGTGTCTCCCCCGAGACCCCCGCAACAAACATCCCCCCACTTAAGCCGCAATAAGATGCTCCAAAATGGCTTTAATTGCCAGACAAAGCCAATGTGTTTGCTAATTTAATTCCCCGGAGCTTTTAGACGGGCACGAGGAATCGGTAATGAGCGGCGGCGATATTGACAGGATGAAACGGTGTGTGTGTGTGTGTGTGTGTGTTGGCTCGGATCACTGTGGCTAATCTCAGTCCGAGCGTCTGCACGCTGCGCGAGAACAAACGCCGCGAGTGGGCGGGGCTTGGCTCGTGTGCGTTTGCCGGTGTTGTTCGAACTTCGAAATTGTAATACATTACACTTTATATTCAATTCAAAAAAATGGATTCATCCCTAGGGGGAAATTGCTTTTTCGGTTACAGTTGCTCACACAAAAGAGAAATATAGTAATAATGAAAGAAACAAAAAATAGAAATGTACATCTGCATAAAAATCTCGGTATAATACAAATAAGTAAAAAAGTGACTAACAATAAATAGTAGCGTAAAGATCATGCACATAACGAGAAAAATAGACGGGTTGAACCAATAGTGCTCATAGAAAGAGAAAATAAAAGGAAAAGTCCCCACACTTATAGAGAGGAGTTGTACAGTTTGTAAAAAAGTACGACTACTGTTTATAAAAAAGTAATCCGTCACAATATTGTCTCAATAATGTCTCAGAATTGTGATATCTTACATTACCATTTTTATTACTTTTAAGTTAATTTCACCAAAATAACTGCAGAAGTAGAAATTAACATCCTAAAATGACAAAATGTACCTTTTACTTGTATTTTATTTTACATCCAGTAGGAGGCGATGTTTTGTAGACTGTGGCCTTTCCAAGCTACCAGTAACAATATAGTAGCTAAATAGTACTACATAGTAGTTTATATAGTATAGTAGTATACAGTAGGACAAAGTGTTAAAATTATGTTAGACATAAAGCGATTTTCTGGAAATATCTGTAACGACGCAACAAGACTGTAATGTAAAAATGTTAAAAAAAATTTGTTTTTTAAAATTGTTAAAAAAGCTCTGAGGACGTTGTGATCGTCATTGCCGTTTTCTTTCTCTTCTGGTCGGATGGCAGGTGTTTTTTTTTTTTAAACTGGTTTTTAAATAAGTTTACACACAGTTGCATTTTCCCATAATGTTCTTGTCCGTGTCTTTTACATCACTGAAATAATGCCTGTCATGTTTATCAAATTTGTCGTGACTGGCCACTAGTGGGCGGGGCCAATAGCTGTGGACCTCGAGCTCAGAGCGGTTACAAAACACATCACTCCTCCAGCGAATGAATCCATGACATACAAGTCTATTCACCAACTGGAAATAGAACATTTTAGATTTACCGTATTTATGCGAATATAAGCACCTCTTTTTTTTTCGTCGCTCAATAACTTGGTTGGTGCTTATAATCGCCAATTTCAAACATGCGTTTCGAAAATGAAGAACATGAGCAAGGAGTTACAAAATCCAAGGAACAGATACAATCAAAACGCTGGGTAGCTGCACAGGGGATAATAATCCTTCCTCTTCACACGGCGTCAGATAAACAGAGAGCTTGAAACAGACCTGAGTTTGAAACAATTGCTCTGCACATGGGCGGAGTCTGACTGGAGAGCAAAGGATCTTGGGAAATGAAGTCCTGACCACTGGAATCGACTTTTTGTTCTCTATTATTCAAGTAAAACAATATCAAAATGATACGAGTCCCAAGTTAGTTTTGTTACATAAATAAAACAATTATTATGAGAAAAATATTTTTAGGAGAATATTAACATAATTGAACCAGAAACATCAATGAAAAAAAAATAGTAACGTGTTACTCACAACACTGGTGTTTGAGGGACAGAGAGTGTTGCTAATGGAATAAAACACAACTTTAAGGGAAAGTCTGTGGATTGTGGAACACACACTCATCTTGTCGCTCGCTATCGACTGCTCCGAGTAAAGACCACAACAGGACACATCAAAAAGATTCTCTGATTATCAGTTTTAGCCGCACGGACTCGGTCAGGAATCATATAACACTGATTGAACCGACCCCGGAGGAAGATGAAAGGAACCTTGTTTGGAAACATTCCAACATTTTTATTTTTTTTGCTCGAAAAGACGTGATAAATCATTTACCGACCCAGATCCGTGAAAATCCCTTCAACATATCTGCACTTCTTCTTTGATTTTATACGTACGTATGTTTGGGTTGAACTGTATTGGACGTGCTTTAAAATCTAAACATCTCGGAATTTCAATATTCGTGCACAAATACAATAACTGCTGGTCAAACGTTACTTGACTAGATGTAAAAGTCGCACCAACGATGTTTAACTAGTGTAAACGTGAGTAAATTGTTACTAGTCACTGCATTGTTGCATAAAAACAATACATGTTTCAAACTCACTCCAGAGTAATTGTAATTTTGGCTGTGATTAATTTTTATCAGGTAAAAGTGACTGTCAATGACACCAGTCGCTACTTTCAAAGACTTTGAAACATTTTTAAAATGTACTGGGTTAAATTTGACAACATTTACTTTTCATATGTAGAGGAATCGGGGAAATTTAAACGTGTGTGTGTGACGAGAAATTAGTTGGAAAAAAAATTCACATAAAATGTATGTAATGGATTTAAGTAAACATTAAATCCCGCAAACGATTTGACATCAAATTAAACTGGAAAAAAAAAAGGAATATGCTCAAGCATTGCTTTTAAGTTGCTTATCGTCTTACATACATTTACAAGTTTACATAATCAGCTTTGCAACAAACAAAAAACAACAACAACAAAATCAAGCAAATAAAAAAGCACAACAAAATACTGGTCAATCTCAGGAATATAACTTTTTTTTCCAAGTTCACATTTTCACGTGTCTATTTATTCTCTTTTTTTTGTCTTCTTCTATTCATCCTGACTGATGCATTTAGACCTTTTTTGAATTTTAGAAAAGAAGTACATATTTAAAATTCATCATCAAGTTCATTCCATAATTTTACACCAACAACTGAGGCACACCTCATTTTACATCAAATCTGTGTGATGTGTTTGTTTGTTTCTTTCTTAGTTCACTTATTTCTTCTCCCAATTTGTGCGATTAATACAATCCATTCATCATTATTAATCCATGACTTCCGTCAACCTTTTTCCTCATGTTTTTTTTTTTTCTACCTTTTCTTCATCCGTACTAATAGAAGAGTTGCTTTCCTATGAAAAGATGTCGGTGAGCTGCTTTTATGACGATTAATCCTCTTTATAGCAGGACTAATGAAGTCATTCCTCCAGGGAGATGCTAGCAAGTTAGCGCTAATGCCTCTGCGTACGGTTGTTTATGCGGGTGCAGAAAAGCAGCTCTCTAAATGCTAAACACGGTGTAATTTGTTGGTAGTGATTTTTGCCTCCTGCTGCGCAGCGGCTCATTGGTCTCTGTTGTTTGTGGCTCTCTGGCTGTGTGATTGGCTCACATGACGTGTGTGTGTGTGTGTGTGTGTGTGTGTGTGTGTGTGTGATGTTAGCTGATCATTCTGTGTGTTTTTGAGAAGCTTTGGTCGAGTCTAATTATTCATCTGATGTGATGATGCTGTGGTGATGCTCATGGTCCATTATCCTCACGAGTGGTCCGACTACAGAAGGGCGGACAGTCACACTGACGTGGTTTATGCTCAATAAAACACTTCTCGGCAGACGTTCCTGAGAGCTGTGATAAGCTTGTCTGTGAATTACAATCTACAATTACAATCAAAAATAATGTTTGTAAATGGCATATGGTTCAAACTATGGAAACTGGCGTCTTAAAGAGACAGGCCACTAATAGAATATTTACGGTGTATAGTTACTCAAATATAAATATATACTCTAAATATAAATAAACAAAGGCCTGCACGCACACACACACACACGCACACACACACACACGCACACACACACACACACACACACACACACACACACGTATATATAGATACTCATATATAAATAAACACACACCATGTTCATTCCATCATTTTACACCAACAACTGTATATACGGTTTATACTTACTCATATATAAAACACACACACACACACACACACACACACACACACACATATATACTTATTTTATATACATACATGCATACATATGTACATACATACATACCATACACAGTGTGTATTTATATCTACATTTTCTTTTCTTTTTGGATTTGGATTTCTACTTTTCATGGAGAAAATACATTCTACAATCAGTGCTGTGTAATGAAAGCGTAAACATGTGTCTGTAATTCTCCGTGAGATTAATCGAAGTCAAGTCGCTTGTTGCTAAATTTTCAATTACATTTAAGCCGCTCGTTTTTTTGTAGCGGACAAAATTGTTAAACCGCTTGAAGTCTATTTGACTGTTTTCCCCGCATGGAAACATGAGCAGAGGACTTTTATTTCAGTCCTTTTGTGTTGAGATTGCTTCCACCTCCCCGCAACCATGAAATGGAAAAAAATGGCTTTCATAATGGATGAATGAAAACATGAAAGAGTTGGCAAATCCTGTCTTTGTACTTAAATATTATATTGATGTCCTCTACCTGCTTCTTGTCCTATTGTAAAACTATAGCGTTTAGCTGTTGGCATTAAGATTAAGGTTACCACTTTTACTACCCAAAAATAAGAGACATACTGCAAGGGGCCGGGCCATTTGGGTGGGCGGGGCAACAGGGTGGGCGGGGCAACAACATCACTTTGTGATGAAGTGATTGCAATTTAAAATATGTTATAAGGAAAGTATGAACACCTAAGCATTAAAATAAACCGTTTAAAAAAAATGTTTTTAAAAATGTTTTTTAATAAAAATACAGTTAGTCTTTAACTTTTACAACTCAATTTTACAGACTTATAATAATAATTCTATTGGGTATCTAAATAATATTTGTAATTTTTTACAGTAACAACTATCCAAATATAGAAATGGCACATGCACAAAATAGCTTCAAGCATAAGCTAGTAAAGTTTTTCATATAGTCTATTTCTAATTTAGAACAAAAATATAAATTTACAAGTATATGAGTAATGTTTCATGTAATAAATTAATGCTTGTGTGTCTGTCTGACCATAACAAGAAAATCATCATTAAATTACATTGGATTGTGATGCACTTACATTTACACAATTTTTACAAATTACAATTTGTGCCACAGTGTGTGAAAACCAGGCCAAATGAGATAAAGTTTGATTTTAGCCATTCGTTTCACTGAGATTTTAGTTGCTGACATGGTTTTACTAACTTAATATTAAATACATGTGTTTTTATTAACTACTAGTAGAAAACGCTAAAAAAAAAAAAAACGCAGCTTGATTTTCACAGATAGCCATTTCCACAATTATTTAGCAATTACCACTATTAAACTTGATCCCATATAAAAGACAGATCAAACTGACGTTGAGTGTTACCCAATCAAACGTAGAGTTTTGACATGAGACGATGGAAAATACGAGACGAAACCCAAAACGTGGCGATTCCTTAGCCCTTATAATACTATTAGCATCTGGATGTTTTTCGCGCTAGCATGATGCTAATTAGCGTTAGCATAATGCTAACTCCGTCAAGCTGAGGCGTTTTCAGCCAGCGAGGGGCTTGAAATCCCCTCTAAAGTGCGCACTTATGTCTCGTATCGCCGCTGATCCGGATGTTTATGGAGATGATGGCGAACGCTGTTGTGATGATTAAGCGTGGGCTTCACTTCTCGCCAGGCTTGTTGAGCTCCACTTAGCTGCCTCATCAATCTGTTCCCAGACAAGCTTTTCCACCCTCACTCCTGGGGCTCCTAAGGCCTTTCTTGGACATTTGAATCATTAAGCCGGGCTTTTTCCTTCCCTGTCGTCTTCTCTTCAGCTTATGCGAGCTCGCGCCGACTCTGAAGGGGGTTTAAGAGGGAGAGCGACTAGTTTAATGCCAAACAAGGGCCATCGACTCATCAAAGCTGCATAACAATCGGAAGAAGAGAACAGTATGAGAAGCCATTCAGGAGTTAATCCATTCGGGGCTTTTCGACACGCTGAGATGTTCTGCGCCGATTGCTGATGTCGTGTTTACAGTAAAAGCCTGAGATGAATGTCAATTTAATCTCATGTATTATTCGCCGCGACCTTGAAGGCGTTCTGAAGATATTTTTTCCAAGCGGAACGTCTGTTTTGATATAGTGGAGATCAGACGTAGGGTTGCCACTTCTAATACCCGAAAAATAAGTGTAATTTATTCACTTTTTCGTTTTGTTTTTATTATCTTTCTCTGTCTCAATCTTCACATTTTGTTTTTGTTAAGCAGCGCTTTGACCAGTAGGGATGCTGTTTTGTTTTTCTTCTTCAGTTGCTCTGTCTCCTCTCTTTCTTCTCTCTTTCCCATCTCTGTCTTCTCTCTTCCTCATCTCTGTCTCCTCTCTTTCTTCTCTCTTTTTTCATTTCTGTCTCCTCTCAATTTCCCCTCTGTCTCCTCTCTTTCTCTTCTCTTTCTTATCTCTGTCTCCACTCTTTCTCCTCTTTTTCCTCATCTTTGTCTTCTCTCTTTTTCCTCACTTTCTTCTCTTTATCTCCTTTCTTTCACCTCTCTTTCTCATCTCCGTCTCCTCTCTTTCTATTCTCTCTTTCTCCTCTCTGTGTCCTCTCTTTCTTCTCTGTTTCTTCTCTCTGTCTCCTCCCTGTCCCCTCATTTTCTCCTCTCTTATCTCTGTTTCCTCTCTTTCTCATCTCTGTCTCTTCTCTGCTGTCTTTCTCATCTCTGCCTCCTCTCTTTTTCTTTCCTTTCTCCTCTCTGTCTCCTCTCTTTTTCCTTCCTTTCTCCTCTCTGTCTCCTCTCTTTCCCATCTCTGTCTTCTCTCTTTCTCCCCTCTGTCCCCTCTCTTTCTCATCTCTTATCTCTCTCCTCTTTCACATCTCTGTCTCCTCTCTTTCTGCTGTCCTTCTCCTCTTTTTCCCATCTCTGTCTCCTCTCTTTCTCCTCTTCGTCTACTCTCTTTTTCATCTCTTTCTACTCTCTGTCTTTTCTCTTTTTCATTTCTTTCTCCTCTCTGTCTTCTCTCTTTCTCATCTCTTCCTCCTCTCTCTCTCTCTCTCTCTCTCTCTACTCTCTCTCTTTCTCCCCTCTGTCCCCTCTTTTTCTCATCTTTTATCTCTGTCTCCTCTCTTTCCCATCTCTGTCTCCTCTCTTTCTCCTCTCCGTCTACTCTCTTTTTCATCTCTTTCTCTTCTCTATCTCCTCTCTGTCTTCTCTCTTTCTCATATCTCTCTCTCTTTCTTTCTCTCTCTCTCTCTCTTTCTCCTCTTTTCTCTTTTCTCCTCTCTTTCTCTCCTCTTTCCCGTGTTTACTCGTCTTCGGTGTGACTCTGAGCGAGCCTGAGCTGCGTTTGAAAAGTGTTTCCCTCCACCGTGTTGTTGATTTAGTTGCGTGGCGAGGTGAGTCGCCTTTGTTGGTTTTAATTGAAAAAGTGTGTTGAGCGTCTCCTCGCCTGTCGGACTGTGATGTCACCGGTAATTAATCACGGACATCAGGACGTAGCTGTTTGCAGACGCGCTGCCGTTTGTTGTCTGAGCTGCGGGATTCTGGGGAGGAAATGTTCTCCGTGATTGAAAACCGACATTCCGGTCCGTTTCCACAGACGAGTGGCGTTGGGAGAACATGAGGAATCACTCGGGCCCGTCTGAAATATGGGGCATGTTGTATTTCATGGATTCCGTGGTGCTTTTATATCCAGTTTGGAGCTTGACAGGGACGTAATACTTTATGGCCTAGACATTCCGTATAAAAGTCCTTTTCGCTGTCTTTTTTTTACAGGTGTGTATCGGGTACTTGTGTCCATAAATCCTGTGCGATACATGATTTTTATGGTTTTTAAATACACTTTAATATCAAAAGCACATTTTGTATTGTAGTCATTGTATTATATGATAATATTTGTGTATTATTAGTTTTTTTTAGATAATATTTAGATATTTAGATAATATTTGTATTGTATGATATTTAAAATATGATACATGGATTATATGATGAAAAAAATTCATAGAAGAAAAACACGCAAAAATTCATATATATATATATAAAATAAAAAAAAAAAAAATATATATATATATATATATTAAAGGATATTATATATAAAGTCTTTAGATATTATATATAAATTATATATAAATAAAGGGATAAATAAAGTCTTCATTCATATATATATAATCTGTTATATATATATATATATAGTTATATATATATATATATATATATAATCTGTTATATATATATATACACACACACACATTTTTTATTTTAATTATATTATATATATGATCTTTTTTAGAACATTTTATACATTTATGTATAATTATGTGTTTATACAATTGTGTGTGTGTGTGTATATATATATATATATATATATATATATATATATATATAACACGTATATATAATTGTATGTATATATATATATATACATTTGCACTCAATTGTCAGAGTGCTATACATACACACCAACAATAAATGACAATACATTTTCTGAAATAATAAGGATTACATTTTATTTTGCAATAAGCTTAGGACTTTTTATGTCAGTGCTGTAATGACGTTTGAGACAATTCCCCATCTGCAATTTGTATTTTTCACAAGATGAAGTTTTAATCTAGTCAGAATGTCCAGGTAGAGTGAATGTTCAGACAGTAGAAGAGTGTGAAGCGTCACTAGCTGGGATGCGTGTTTCAGCTCTACTGTATTACACTGCCAGTCTCTCCCGGGATTCACACTATTTATAACCCGCACACTGATGCTGTATCAAGCGCGGCGTCGGGTCAGTTAGAAAGCAGCTTCCTGCGTCTTCATCCCTCCAGACGGTTTGTTCAGCTGCCTTTTGTAGTTCCTGTCGTGTCTGAAACTACAGAACATCCTCCGTGCCAGCGTTTCAGACACATCTGACAGAGTCTGGAATTACGATCTATATCGGATTCAAACATGATTCCAACACTCACATTTGCATTTGTCTCCTGTAAATGACTTTCATAGTAATGATGTGTAAGTATAGAGAAAGTGTGTTTTTATATAATTAAGCACTTGAGTGGAGATTCCGTTATTTTGCGTGTTGAACTCTTGTCAATTTACTCGTGAAAATCGTGATACTCGTGAAAATAGCTCTAGTGAATGTTTAGTTCATTTTTATTGGATCAAATCTTTGTCTACTATATGCAAATGCACTGTATGTGCGAAATGGACATTACTGAAGCTGTTCTACTTGTTTTCTGTGATGCACGACTGGAATCAACTGAAAGTCGGTTAAAGCAAATGCTCCTTTATAATCAAGTCCGTTATAGCCAATGTTCTGTTATAAGAACGTCTGGGTAGCACTTTATAATAACTACACCTTATTTAGCATTAACTAAGCATGAACAAGAACTTTATTAATTGTTAACAAAGTATGAATAAGGCGTGACATATACTTAGTAGCACGTGTTATAGCCAATGTTCTGTTATAATTGAGTCCGTTATAGCCAATGTTCTGTTATAAGAAAGTCTGTTGTAGCCAATGTTTTGTTATAATCAAGTTTGTTATACGGTATATCCAATATTATGTTATAAGAAAGTTGTTATAGCCAACATTCCTTTATAAATCTACAAAATTACAAAATTCTGTTTGTTTTAGCCCATGTTTTGTTATATTCAAATTCGCTTTATGCCGCTATGACCAATGTTCCACACTAAAAAAGTCTGTTATAGCCAATGTTTCCTTAAGCAAGTCCATTATATATCCAACGTTTTGTTTTTAAGAAAGTCTGTTATAGCCAATGTTTACTTAAGCAAGACCATTACGTATCCAATGTTTCGTTATAAGCAAGTCTGATATAACCCATGTTATGGGCAAGTCCATTATTTATCCAATGATCCGTTATAAGATAGTCTGTTATAGCCAATGTTCCGTTATAAGAAAGTCTGTTATTACCAATGTTTCGTTATAAGAAAGTCTGTTATTACCAATGTTTCGTTATAAGAAAGTCTATTATAGCCAATGTTCCCTTATTGACCCAGTGTTCCGTTATCAGAAAGTCTGTTATAGCCAATGTTCCGTTATATATATTATACACTATTAATATTATATGTTCCATTATAAGCAATTTCGTTAATGCAAAGCCTGACGTTGTAGCTTACTGTACACATACTGTATAATAACACAACCTGTATTACTGTTTTAGCGTGACGGCGTCTTTCTGCTGGAGTAAACGCTGTGGTGTGTGTGGTTGTGTATTTGCTGGACTTCCTGTGATGTGTCAGAATGGCGGAGTAAGTGTTGTTTGCTCTGAGACGTCAGACAGTTAAACGCACAAAGAGAATGGGTTTGAGTGTGATGAGGAGAGACGCTCTCATCAGGACCACAAGCACAATCCCTCTCAGGACGCTTGAGAATGTAAAGTTGATGCGGGAACAAGTGCTGAAATACATCGGGGAGGTGTCGATTTATCGGGGGGGGGCGAGTTCAAGGCCCGGTCCTTCTGTGTGGAGGTTGAATGATCTTCCGCTTCTGCTTAAAAAAAAGCACAATTTGGCTTCAAACTGCTTTTTTTTTTTTTTTTTTTCCGTCCCTGCAGTTTTTCCACTATTCTGCAATCGATGCAATAAATAAATTAAAAACACATTTTTGTGATCCTGCTTAATTTCTATGGTCTGCGGATAAATACACAGGGAATTCTACTTTGCTGATCAAGTTATCTCTCAGTCCAATAATTCAATTTGAAAACAATTATTTGACGCGGTGAAGGCGAATGAAAAGTTGAACAAATGCTTCAATAAAGTAAAAAAGCTCGAGTTACAAAAAAATGATTCATTGCAGAATATTTGCATTCTAACGACAGTTGATAGAGAATACGTGTTTAATACAGACATTCTACAAATCCTAAACAAAATCTAGATAAAATCTAATATAATACATATTAATATATATATATTAATATAATACAATTAATTTAAATTAAATTTTTAGTCAGAAATATAATAATATAAAGAAAATATTTTTATTCGGAATGATAGGGATATGAAGTTGTACTCACTTCACCTTATGCATTCTGGGAGTCCGTCACATGTGACCATCATCAGAAGTCAAGCGAGGTGACGGACATTAGAAGCTTCGTTATTTCATCCCACGCTGCTCCGAGTGGTCCATAGGTCAAAGGTCACGCCATCTGAAGGTCACGGCTCAGCTCTGTGGAAGCACCTGGAACCTCGAGCTTTCATTAAGTCTGCTTTTACGAACACACGTGTTTTTGAGAACACGCTCGGGTCCTAATGAAGATCATATGAGAAGGTCCGTAAAACATTTTATGGCCCTGGATGTGTCTGAGGCGAAGGAGTCGTTAGCCAGATTGAGATGAAAGTGTCGGTGGTGGAATAAAAGTCAGCCAATGACGTGCGAGTCTGGTCACATGACCTGGAGCTCCAGGGTTCAGGTCAGTCGCTCCTCTGGCGTGGGTGTGAGGCGGAGACATCTCGGCCCGGGCTCTGATTGGTCCAGTGATTTCTTCTTTTTCACTCCAGGAAGAACCTCCAGCCTGATCCGACAGACGGCGAAAGTTGTTTAAGGAAGAATCCGGTCGAACTGGACACCCCACAATTTTGCTTCAGTTTGGCGTTTAATTAATCACACCAAACAAGGATGGATGAAAATAGTTAAATACTAAATATTTAGATGGAAGTATAGAAGGATGGATAGATAGGAAAAAGATAAGATGGAGCGTCAGGAAAGATCTATCTATCTATCTGTCCATCCATCCATCCATCCATCCATCCATCCATCCATCCATCCATTGTGTCTATCTTTTAGACAAATATCTATCTATCTATCTATCTATCTATCTATCTATCTATCTATCTATCTATCTATCTATCTATCCATCCATCCATCCATCCATCCATCCATCCATCCATCCATCCATCCATCCATCCATCCATCCATCCATCCATCCATCCATCCATCCATCCATCCATCCATCCATCCATCGTTTGTACAGTTTGGCGTTTAGGCCTATGTAGACGATGACCCAATTTTGAAAAATGGAATTATAAAAAATACCCCCCCACACACACACACACTTGCATTTACATTAATAGTGCGGTGTTACCCTTGACTTGCACAGAAAATTAAATGTTCTCTCTCTTTAACTATACCCATCACTATACTTCCCGCCCCCTTTTAACCCTCAATTTATACTGAATTTTAACTTCAGATTTAAAATCCCGTCTTGACTTTCAAACAGCCTTTAAAGTTCAAAAAGGTCCCCACAATAGAATAGAATATAATAGAATTAGAATTCCTTTATTGTCCTTGTATCACAAGGTTATAATGAAATTAGTATTGCTACTCCGTTTGATAAAATACGGAATAAAAAATACACACTGAGTAAACCAATATAAATAACTACAATATTTCAAAATATGGTCCAAAATAAAAGTTCAAGTTCAGGTTTATTCATAAAAAATATAAATAAAAAAATTATATATATAAAAAAAAAAAGTCTAAAGAAGCAAAATGTCCATTATTTATCTGTGTTCAAAAGTCAGGAAAAAGAGTTAAAAAAAAGAAAAATATCCATTGTTCATCATGCAGAAGGCAACAGGCGATCTAAATATGACACAAGTTTACAAGAACGCAAGAAAAATGCAATTGACAAATTATACACACGTATTTACACAGTTATACATACTTGTTTGTATAGTGTACAGGTAAGTCCTACAGATGCTATACACAAGTCCCCATAAGTCCTTCATAGCGACTTTGCGTTGGTTTGGGACAAAGAAAAGCACTATATAAAAAAAAAACTTGAACTTGAACTAGGTCCCCATTTTAGTATTAAAACCTGGCATATGGGGACCTGCTTTGGCCTAAAATGTTCTGTACACACACATGAGGAAGATGGAAGATGCTGAGCTCGTTCAGATGCGTTTTGTTGTATTTTGCTTTTTGTGGCGCCATATTGGCTTTATTACGCTTATTCTGACTATTATTTCTCACTCGATTCAGAGTGTTTTGACTCCACAGTCCTCCGTCTATTTCAGCTCTTCGATCGGTTGTTTCTCACTCTTGATGATGATGATGAAAGCGATGCGGCCCAGCCTTGATTCCTGGGATTCACCACATCGGGGTGTCGCCCTGCGCCCCTGCTCTGCTTATAGTACATTAATGTCACTGGGAATGTGCCAAGTCATCACGGGCATTCCTGACACCAGCTGCTTCACCGCACCAACACCCCCGGGCATTAATCACAACAAACTAGGATGGATAGATAGATAGATGGAAGTATGGAGGGATAGATGGGAAAAGATGAGATGGAGCGGGAAAGCTATCTATCTATCTATCTATCTATCTATCTATCTATCTATCTATCTATCTATCTATCTATCTATATCTATCTATCTATCTATCTATCTATCTATCTATCTATCTATCCATCTATCTATCATATACGGTTTATCTATCTATCTATCTATCTATCTATCTATCTATCTATCTATCTATCTATCTATCTATCTATCTATCTATCTATCATATACGGTTTATCTATCTATCTATCTACGCGTGCTATTAGTTTATCACATGTTTGTATCACTTTTATACTTATATATAACAATTAATTATCTGTCAATTTCACATGTTTTTTGTGGAGTTTTTGGAACATTGTTGCGACATATGAGATGTTTCTTTTTAAAAACGTTGGTAAACGTTACACGAGTTTGGTGATATGATTTCAGTGCGACAGACATTTGATTGTTAAAGCGTCTACAGTAATAAATCGTACTAATATTGTTCTTGATCAAATGAGAACTTGGTGAATTGGGTTGGTGAGAGTTCATGAGCTTTCCCGAAAACCAACCAAGACTTTTGAACTTCCAGCAATATTCTTGGAATGGTGGTCGAACTCAAGGTTGGATTCAATCTTTTCATCTTTATTCATACTCTATATTCATTAGATAAGAAACATAGACCAACATTCCACCACACAGTGTCAAACTTTGACCTGCCCGTCCTAAATAATGGAAAAGTGGAATTCCCCAGATCCGACATTCTTCCGGACCATCCCGAAAATATAAACCAGGACCAGTGCGGGGTGCAGATTTTTTTCTTCCCTCCTGATTCACATTCCGAGATGTTTGCTGACCTTCCATATGATCCCCAGCATTCCGTAAACGATGGCGTGTGTTTGGCTCCTCCCTTAAGCCCGCGCAACATTCCAGAAAGACCAGTGACAACGCAGGAACTGGATTCAGATCGCGATTGAGGGAACGTGCCAACAGATGGTGGAATAAATCAGACGTACATCAGATCTAAAGGTCGTGAACTCTGCTGTTATCTGTTGAGTCGAATCAGTCTCTGGTCCTATATATTTATATAATTTAGAAAAAGAGAAAACGAGTAAAATATTAAGATACGCATTCTCTGTATACACATCATTATTAAAAGACTATAAATAAAGTGTTCCATATACGGAGAAGAAATGGATCCGTGAAAAATTGTTTCAATATATTTAAATATAGATTTTCTATGCATATATTCAATATATGGGACATTTTTAAATATGTTTTTAACGTATACATGCATATATTGTTAACAATTTCATATAAAGATTAAATAAGACAGACTGATTGAACTATATGAATGATAACTATATTTCCATGTATTTAAATATATAATAGGAATAGTAGAAACGGAGTACACTTTAAATGATGCTTTTAAATGCCTATTCAAATGGGCTTTTAAATATTTTCCCAATTATTTCACATTTTTTAATTTATTTATGTTCAGACTCATTAATGGTCCATGTCAATATAAATGCGATCATTTTATATTTTAATTTTAGTTTGGGTTTTTATCTAAATAACAAAAATAGAATAGAATGACAAGATGGAACAATACAATTTCAAAATAAATGAATAATATAAATCAATTCATTTTGCAAATAAAAAAATATTATAAAAAATAATAGTAATTGTATCCATGGGTGCTGTAGTATTTTAAGCTATCTGGTGTGATTTGACATTTATAATATTTACTCTATGTTTTGTTTAAGTGTGCAATACTGTCAATGTTGACATTGTGTACTTTACACTGTAATTGATTATTCTGAGCCGAGGTCGCCGCCCTGAATGAGCTCAGAAGCCAATCATGTCTGGACTTGCTGCGTGCCGGCCCACGCTGGTCTGAGATCAGTTTCCCGTTCTATGCATCGTGCAGTTTATTAATGTGTGAGTATTTCTGGGTCAGTGTGAAGGCCACAGCGATTACACTGAACGGGCTTTTGATGTGTTTTGCGGACACTTCTGCAATTGTGCATTTGTTTACCGCTTAAAAAAAAACATTATTTTTGACATTCTCATGTATTTTAGGGTGTGTTTTTTTTAATCACGAACACCACATACGTTTTTTGCAGTGAATTCTAAAAATTTTGCGATTCATAATTTTGATTAAATGATTGCTAATTTTGTGATTTAATTACCGGTAATTCTAATAACTGATGTTGCACTTATTACCAATGTGGAAAAAAAGGATGAATATAATGTTTAATCTGCTATTTGAAATGTACATACTGCACACATTTCATAAATGTACAATATTTTAAAAAAATATATACTGATAAAATCAACTTTATTGTACAGTTATTGTTATTATAATGTTATAGTTTGTAATTGATTTGTTATAAATTGTAATATAAATGTAATTTTTTAATATTAACCAATATATGATATAAAAGGTGGTATTCTGTATTTAGAATTTGCATTATTTCATTATTTCATTCAATTTTTTTGTTTATAATATTTTTTATTTGTAAAATTGATCAAAATCGAAATTATTCATTCATTTTTAAATTGTATTTAAAGCAGTACTATATTATATTATATATATTTGTTTATTTTTTCCATGTACTGTAATTTAATTTTTCTGATGTCCCTCACATACAACATCTAAAAGTTAATTTCAACATAAACATCTGTGAAGAACCATCTGTCTTCTAGACCCAACGTTGTGTGTGAGGAGCTGTAACACAGGAAGTGAAGATCACATGACGGCGTGATTATTTATTCGTCTCCCGGTGGCTGATGGGAGAATACAGTGAGCGGCTTTGAAGCGTCGGTACAGTTTCCCGGGCTTTGTACTGACTCTGACATGACAGCGTCTCCCAGAATGCACTGCGGCGTCTGCGGGCCGTCAGTCGTGACATTGAAGTGTGGAGGCCATGATGACCAGAAATACCCAGAGGATTCACCTCACTGAACCACACACACTACTGACTGATACAACTCTCTCTCTCTCTCTCTCTCTCTCTGACTGTCTCTCTCTCTCTCTCTCTCTCTCTCTCTCTCTCTCTCTCTCTCTCTCTCTCTCTCTCTCTCTCTCTCTCTGTCTCTCTCTCTCTCTCTCTCTCTCTCTCTCTCTCTCTCTCTCTCTCTCTCTCTCTCTCTCTCTCTCTCTCTCTCTCTCTCTCTCTCTCTCTCTCTCTCTCTCTCTCTCTCTCTCTCTCTCTCTC
>MU204300.1:1767995-1787341 GCA_017309775.1 Paedocypris sp. Pulau Singkep | reverse complement strand
CCTCGTCTCTCTCATCGCTCACTGATGGATCCGCCGGGCGGGGACGCCGAGGGTTAATGGCGGGAGCCAAAACATCTGCCATGATGGATTTCAGCACATTAAACTTTGCTTTAATCATAAAAACCGCCGGGTTTCCTGTGCTGAACCGGCACCTTTTCCTGAAAGTGACACCCAGATCTCGCTTTACATGTGTGATTGATCCTCAGCGTCAGTGTGGGCGTGTCTTTAAGCGGGTGTCACGCAGGGGTGTAGGGTACTTGAGTAAATGTACTTGGTTACTTTACTGAAGTATGTTTTTGGCTACTTCGTACTTGCACCGAGTATCAAAAATATAAGCAACTTTTACTCTCTACTCCACTACATTTGGACGAACACTTATCGTTACTTGTTACATTTTGATTGTGCGTGACAAGCCGGAATCAGTTTATACCGCGGTTAATTTCTTGGGAGGACGAGGTGAATATCGCCATCTTTAGGCTGCTGAAGGTAATGGACGCTATTTGTGAATTAGAAACCACAAGAACGCAAATTAGGGGCGTAAAAATGTGTTTCATGCTATGTATGACATCATAGTTTAGGGCATGTATGAGGTCATAGATTAGGTCATATGAGAGGTCATGAATGGCATCATAAATTAACTCGTGTATGAGATCATAGATTAGGTAATGTATGACATCACGTCGGTCATGAATGATGTCATAGATTGTGTCATGGAAGAGGTCATAGATTAAATCACGGATGAACATATATTATTCATGATAATATCAGGTTTTTGGTTAAATACATATGCATATACTCACGTGAACTTACTAATGAAACAAACCCTTCCAGCTGTGAAGATGCGTTGAGGAGATACTAGGATGTTCCTCGTGATATAGCGGCGGCGTGTAATCTCCACAATATCCTGGAACAATGAGTTAATGTCATCAGCGGCATTGTGGGAGCCGAGTCATTACTGGAGCTCTGAGCTTCATCTGCTTTATCAGCATCGTGAAGGAGATTAATAATTACTTATGACAAAAAACTGTGCAACTTAAAATTGTATGTCCTAGTATAGCCTTATGTCAAAAAATGTTTTTACGTCTTAGTATAGCCTTATGTCAATTTTTTTCATGTTTTAGTATGTCAAGATATTTTTATGTCTTAGTATAGCCATATGTCAAAAAAATATTTAATGTCTTAGTATAGCCTTGTCAAAAAATATTTTTTCAAAAAAAATGTTTATGTCTTAGTATAGCCTTATGTCAAGAAAATATTTTGTCTTAGTATAGCCTTATGTCAATTTTATTTCATGTTTAAGTATGTCAATTTTTTTTTATGTCTTAGTATAGCCTCGTGTCAAAAAATATTTTGTCAAAAAAAAAATTTTATGTCTTAGTATAGCCTTATGTGTTAGTATAGCCTTATAACAAAAAAGACGTCTTAGTATAGCTGTTTGACAAAAAAAATATGTCTTAGTATAGCCTTGTGTGTTAGTTTAGTCTTATGACAAAAATGACTTATGACATGTCTTAGTATAGCCTTATGACGACAAACTGTATGTCTGAATAAAGCCTTATGTGTTAGTAATGCCTTATGACAAAAATGATGTTTTATTCAAAATACATGTGTCATAAGGCTTTACTAACTTTGTCATAAGGCTATACTAAGACATAAAAAAGATGTGTGATAAGGCTATACTTACTATACTTAGTAGAGCCTCATGACCAAAAAAAATGATGTCTTATGACAGACTTTTTAATGTCTTAGTATTGCTTTATGACAAATGTAGCTATGGAGTTGGACTCTTCTCACCAGAACGACACGCCGCTCTCGGCCAAACTATTCTCATTGCCGTTAATTTGTGGTAATTACTCATCTGGAGATTAGTGACGCCTACCTAGTGCACTTCCTACAGAGACGTCCCTCGTCCTGGTTCGTCAGCTGCTTCCGTCGTGTCGGTTACGTAAGAGCTCGCCGACTCACCCAATCATATTTCCCATGATGCTCCGGGCTTGATGACGGGGCGAGTGGAAGTCTTCTCCTTTATTGACCCACAATGCTTCCTCCTGGTAGCGTCGTTTTTAGGCCAAGTTTTGACAAGTAACACACACCCAATTCCAAAATTTTTTTTATATCTTAGTATTACCTTATGTCAAAAAAAAAATGCTTATGTCGTAGTATAGCCTTATGTCAATTTTTTTTTACGTCTTAGTATAGCATTATGTCATTTTTTTTTCATGTTAAAGTATGTAAAAAAAATTTTATGTCTTAGTATAGCCTCATGTCAAAAAATTTTTTTTTTATGTCTCTAATAGCTTTATGTCAAATTTTATTATGTCTTAGTATAGCCTTATGTCAAAAAAGTTCTTATGTCTTGGTATAGCCTTATGTCAATTTTTTTTCATGTTTTAATGTCACATTTTTTTATGTCTTAGTATAGCCATATGTCAAAAAAATATTTTATGTGTTAGTATAGCCTTATGTCAATTTTTTTTCATGTTTTAGTATGTCAAGATATTTTTATGTCTTAGGTTAGCCTTATGTCAAAAAAATTTTTATGTCTTAGTATAGCCTTATGTCTAAAAATTGTTTACGTCTTCGTATAGCCTTATGTCAATTTTATTTCATGTTTAAGTATGTAAATTTTTTTCATGTCTTAGTATAGCCTCGTGTCAAAAAATATTTTGTCAAAAAAAATGTTTTATGTCTTAGTATAGCCTTATGTCCAACATTTTTTAAAGTATAGCCTTGTCATTTTTTTATGTCTTAGTATAGACTTATGTCAAATTTAGTTTATGTCTTAGTATAGCCTTATGTCAAAATATATTTTGTCAAGAAAATTTTTTATGTCTTAGTTTAGCCTTATGTCAAAAAAACATTTTATGTCTTAGTGTAGCCTTATGTAAAAATACAAATTTATGTCTTAGTATAGCCTTATGTCAAATTTTTTTATGTCTTAGTATAGCCTTATGTCAATTTTTTTTCATGTTTAAGTATGTCAAATTTTTTTTATGTCTTAGTATAGCCTTATGTCAAAAACATTTTTTATGTCTTAGTATAGCGTTATGTCAACATTTGTTTACATCTTAGTATAGCCTTATGTCAAAAAATTGCCTTATGTCAAAAAAAAAAAAAATGTTTATGTCTTAGCATAGTCTTATGTCAAAATTTTTTTATGTCTTAGTATATAGCGAGTGGAAGTCTTCTCCTTTATTGACCCACAATGCCCTCTGTCACACAATTGCATCAGGCTAATTCAAGGAAATGGAAAGGTTTCATATGACCCTAATGGAGGCTCGGTCTGCTTTCTAACTGACTCTGGCACTTTCCAGGCGGCGGGAAAATGGCCTGTGGTTGTGCGGATGTGCATTAGGAGGCCGGCCGGACCCTTGCTGGTCCCGTGATGATGGTTTTACGAGGCCTTGGATGATGATTCCTCCTGGTAGCGTCGTTTTTAGGCCGTGAGTGGTCGACTTGACAAGTAACACACACCACATTAGTTGAGTAAAATATGTCGTGCCTGAATGGACAGATGTTGTGCATCCTTAATGTCTTAGTATAGCCTTGTGTGTTAGTTTAGCATTGTAACAAAATGTTTATATCTTAGTATAGCCTTGTGTGTTAGTTTAGCATTGTAACAAAATGTTTTTGTCTTAGTATAGCCTTATGTCAAAAAAAATGTTTGTCTTAGTAAAGACTTATGTCAAATGTTTTTGTCTTAGTATAGCCTTATGTCTAAAAATGTTTTACGTCTTAGTATAGCCTTATGTCAATTTTATTTCATGTTTAAGTATGTCAAATGTTTTTACGTCTTAGTATAGCCTCATGTAAAAAAAAATTTTTATGTCTCTAATAGCTTTATGTCAAATTTTATTATGTCTTAGTATAGCCTTATGTCAATTTTTTTTACGTCTTAGTATAGCCTTATGTCAAAATATATTTTGTCAAGAAAATTTTTTATGTCTTAGTATAGCCTTATGTCAAAATGCTAATTTATGTCTTAGTATAGCCTTATGTAAAAATGCAAATTTATGTCTTAGTATAGCCTTATGTCAAAATACAAATGTATGTCTTAGTATAGCCTTATGTAAAAATGCAAATTTATGTCTTAGTATAGCCTTATGTAAAAATGCAAATTTGTCTTAGTATAGTCTTATGTCAAAATGCAAATTTATGTCTTAGTATGTAAAAAATGCAAATTTATGTCTTAGTATAGCCTTATGTCAAAATAGAAATGTATGTCTTAGTATAGCCTTATGTCAAAATACAAATGTACGTCTTAGTATAGCCTTATGTCAAAATGCTAATTTATGTCTTAGTATAGCCTTGTGTAAAAATACAAATTTATGTCTCAGTAAAGCCTTATGTAAATATGCTAATTTATGTCTTAGTATAGCCTTATGTCAAAATACAAATGTATGTCTTAGTATAGCCTTTTGTCAAAATACAAATTTATGTCTTAGTATAGCCTTATGTAAAAATGCAAATTTATGTCTTAGTATAGCCTTTTGTCAAAATACAAATGTATGTCTTAGTATAGCCTTATGTAAAAATGCAAATTTGTCTTAGTATAGCCTTATGTCAAAATGCAAATTTATGTCTTAGTATAGCCTTTTGTCAAAATACAAATGTATGTCTTCGTATAGCCTTATGTAAATATGCTAATTTATGTCTTAGTATAGCCTTATGTAAAAATGCAAATTTATGTCTTAGTATAGCCTTATGTAAAAATGCAAATTTATGTCTTAGTATAGCCTTATCTCAAAATGCAAATGTATGTCTTAGTATAGCCTTATGTCAATTGTTTTTCATGTCTTAGTATAGCCTTATGTCAAAATATATTTTGTCAAGAAAAATTTTTATGTCTTAGTATAGCCTTATGTGAAAATGCAAATGTACGTCTTAGTATAGCCTTATGTCAAAATGCAAATTTATGTCTTAGTATAGCCTTATGTCAAAATGCAAATTTATGTCTTAGTATAGCCTTATGTAAAAATGCAAATTTATGTCTTAGTATAGCCTTATGTAAAAATACAAATGTATGTCTTAGTATAGCCTTATGTAAAAATGCAAATTTATGTCTTAGTATAGCCTTATGTCAAAATGCAAATTTATGTCTTAGTATAGCCTTATGTCCATTTTTTTCATGTCTTAGTATAGCCTTATGTCAAAATATTTTTTGTCAAGAAAAATTTTTATGTCTTAGTATAGCCTTATGTCAAAATGCAAATGTATGTCTTAGTATAGCCTTGTGTAAATATGCTAATTTATGAAAAGAAATGTATCTAAAAAAATATTTACGTCTTAGTATAGCCTTATGTCTATTTTATTTCATGTTTTAGTATGTCACATTTTTTTGTATGTCTTAGTTTAGCCATATGTCAAAAATATTTTATGTCTTAGTGTCACACTCTTGTCCGGTAAAGCAGAGAGATGGACGAGAGTGAAGGAGAAAGAGGAAACAGAGCTGGTTCCGATTGACAAAGATATTTAATGACAGAGGTGATCAAACAACAACACTGACACTGAAGACGAGAATCACGGTTGAACACGATGATTCTGACGGAGGCAACAGGCGAGAAAGATGATTCTGTGTGGTGACGAAACAACGTAGAACAGACCCAGAGGAGAGAGCGGCGAGGGTTAAAGAAGAGGGTGAATGAGCTGATACTGGAAATGATGAGGGGAATCCACTGTGTGGTGAACTTCACTGTGGTGATGGTGACGTCACAGGTGCTGATGTGACACTTAGTATAGACTTATGTCAAATTTAGTTTCATGTCTTAGTATAGCCTTATGTAAAAATATTTTTTTATGTCTTAGTATAGCCTTATGTCAAAAATGTTTACATCTTAGTATGTCCCTATGTAAAAAAAAAACGTCTTAGTATAGCCTTGTGTCAAAATTCTTTAATGTCTTAGTATAGCCTTATGTAAAACAAACATTTTGTCTTAGTATAGCCTTATGTAAAAAAAATGTCTTAGTATAGCCTTTTGACAAACTTTTTATGTCTTACTAGCCTTATGACAAAAATGTTTGTATCTTAGTATGTCCCTATGTAAAAAAAAAAACGTCTTAGTATAGCCTTATGTCAAAAAACAAATATGTCTTAGTATTGCCTTATGTCGTTTTTTCATGTCTTAGTATAGCCTTATGTCAAGAAAAATTTCATGTCTTAGTATAGCCTTGTGTTAATTTTTTTCCATGTCTTATGTCAAATTTTTATTTATGTCTTAGTATAGCCTTATGTCAAAAAATGTTTTATGTCTTAGTATAGCCTTATGTCAAAAGAAATGTTTATGGTACGTCTTAGTATAGCCTTATGTCAATATTCTTTTATGTTTTAGCATTACCTTATGTCAAATTTTTTTTATGTCTTAGTATAGCCTTATGTCAAACAAACATGTTGTCTTAGTATAGCCTTATGTCAGTTTTTTTATGTCTTAGTATAGCCTTATGTCAAAATTCTTTTATGTTTTAGTATAACCTTAAGTCAAATTTTTTTATGTCTTAGTATAGCCTTATGTAAAACAAACATGTTGTCTTAGTATAGCCTTATGTTAAAAAAAATGTCTTAGTATAGCCTTGTCAGTTTTTTTTATGTCTTAGTATAGCCTTAGGTCCATTTTTTTGTCTTAGTATAGCCTTATGTCAAAATTATTTTATGTTTTAGTATAGCCTTATGTCAATTTTTCATCTTAGTATAGCCTTATGTCAAACAAACATTTTGTCTTAGTATAGCCTTATGTAAAAAAAAAAAACATATGTCTTAGTATAGCCTTTAGACAAACTTTTTTATGTCTTAGTATAGCCTTATGACAAAAATGTTTACATCTTAGTATGTCCCTATGTAAAAAAAAAACGTCTTAGTATAGCCTTATGTCGTTTTTTTATGTCTTAGTATAGCCTTATGTCAAAAAATGTTTTATGTCTTAGTATAGGCTTATGTCAAAAAAAAAATGTTTACGGTACGTCTTAGTTTAGCCTTATGTCAATATTCTTTTATGTTTTAGTATAACCTTATGACAAAAATGTTTACATCTTAGTATGTTTTTATGTAAAAAAAAATATGTCTTAGTATAGCCTTATGTCAGTTTTTTTATGTCTTAGTATAGCCTTATGACAAAAAATGTTTCATGTCTTAGTATAGGCTTATGTCAAAAAACATGTTTACGGTACGTCTTATAGCCTTATGTCAAATTTTTTTATGTCTTAGTATAGCCTTATGTAAAACAAACATGTTGTCTTAGTATAGCCTTATGTCAAAAAAAAGTCTTAGTATAGCTATATGTCATTTTTTATGTCTTAGTATAGGCTTATGACAAAAATGTTTACATCTTAGTATGTCCTTATGTAAAAAAAAAAACATCTCAGTATAGCCTTATGTCAAACTTTTTTATGTCTCAGTATAGCCTTATGTCTTACCCTCACTTGTTTGTCACTAGTCCATTTGCGCTGATTCATCATAACGTGCTTTAGCACATATATTCTTTCACGTCTCGGTATCAAACGCCGTCGTTACTGTAAACAATCACTCGGCTGGTTATAAAGATTCATTTCCAGACGTTCGGGAGCGTCGAGGAAGCTTCCGGCTCATTGGTGGATGCGGGAATCCCGAACGCTGCTTAGCGAGTCGCGTCAAACGAGAAGCCAGAGTGAATTAAAGATGAGCGCGTGAAGAGACGGATCAATCCCGTCCCGCCTCACCTCTCCGTAGGCCACGGCTCGCAATAATAGACCGCCGTTTATTTTCAGTCGCAGATCCCAGATACAGGCGGCGAGCGGGCAGACGCTACGTTGCTAACGCTAATGGCTTAAGTTGGCGATTTAAAAATAGATAATGACCTCCTTCCTACAACACGTCACCAGACGCCGCGGCCGTGTGCTCTCCATCTCAGCCTCCTCACGTTTATCGCTTGAAAAACATTTTTTATTCGCTTCAGATTTTTTGACAGTTTCATTTTTTTTTCCTGGTCAAGCAGCTGCCAATCACATTCTCAATAGCCAATCAGAATAAGGGGGGGGGATTAAAGAGCGAAAAAGTCTGAATCAAAAAAAAAATTAAACAAGCGAAAAAGTCTGAAGCAAAAATAAATGAAACAAACGAAAAAGTCTGAAGCAAAAAATAATGAAACAAGCGAAAAGTCCAAAGCGAAAAAAAAATAAAATGAACGAAAAAGTCTGAAGCGAAAATAAATGAAACGAGCAAAAACGTCTGCAGCGGAAAAAAAATGAAAGGAGCAAAAAAGTCTGAAGCGAAAATAAATGAAACGAGCGGAAAAGTCCGAAGCAAAAAAAAAAATGAAACAAGTGAAAAAGTCTGAGGCAAAAAAAAATGAAACGAGCGAAAAGTCCAAAGCGAAAAAAAAATGAAACCAGCTAAAAAGTCTGAAGTGAGAAAAAATGAAACGAGCAAAAAGTCGTAAGCGAAAAAAAAAACATGAAACGAGCGAAAAAGTTTGCTACTAAAAAAAAAATTAAACGAGCAAAAAGTATGAAACAGAAAGTTTCAAACAAAAACGTGAAGATAGCAAGCGAAAAAGAAAAAACAAATATAAATGTGAAGCATTTTTGTATCATATTTTTTTTATATTTTTTGTTTGATATGGCTATGAGATTGCGGCTCTATGCAAGGAAACGTCTTCGGTGTGTGTTTGTTGAGCAAAAAGCGGGACAACATCACGATAATCTTAGGAAATTTGTTTGTGGCATTTTTCCAGATTTACTGTATGTTACTGTATTTGAGCTTTATGCATAATTCACTCATTCCACATGTTACACGTCTGATACACATGTAACACTTTTTTTTTTGTTATGCAACTTTCCTTGAGAACTGATTCCACGACATTGATCCTGACGGGGATTGAACTCATGACCTACGGGATTCTACCGGCTTGGCTGGAAGATGCTGACGCGGCTGTTTTCTGATACACGCGTGTCAATCGATCACGATATTTACATTGTAAAGTCAATTTCCAGAGAAATTTGTTCTGGGCCAAACACTGGCCACGAAAATGCCTTTTAAAAAATTGCGTTAATTCCTCATTCCACACTTTGCAGTAACGTAGCGAGGTCAATTTTGGCTTCCCAATTTCACACCCCGGCGAAAGCAGCCAATCACAATCCATATTAAATGAATGGGCCGTTCTAATTGGCCACACTTTCTCGTCCAGTCATAGCACTGAGAAATGTCAATAATTTAAATTAATTTAAATAAGTGACTGCGATAAAAATACACGTTGTCTCGTAAGCTTTACAGTACGTGTTTTTCGGCAAATTTTTGTACTTAGAAAAATTGATTATCTTATTTACAAGAAATTATTCCACACTGCAAAAAAATGAATTCTTGACAAGCCAAAAGATCTTGAAATTAAACAATATATCTTGTTTTTGTTCAGACAAAATAAATTAACTAGCTTAGAATTTAGAGTAAAATATTATTATTATTGTTTCAAGAAAATTATTTTTCTTATTATTATATAAAGTAAATTATTCTCACCCCATTGGCAGATTTTTTTTATTTGATTTTACTCTTTGTTTTTTATTTTCTTATTATTCCATGTGCATTTTTTGAAGTGCAGCACATTTTTTTTCCAATTTCAAAATATCCATTCACAATAATAAATAAAGGTAAAACATTAATATGATTGTTTCAAGAAAATTATTTTTCTTATTATTATATAAAGCCAATTATTCTCACCCCATTGGCAATTTTTTTTCTTTGATTTTACTTTTTGGTTTTTTATTTTCTTGTTTTTCCATGTGCATGTGCGTTTGCATTTTTTTTTTCCAATTTCAAAATATCCATTCACAATTCACAATAATAAATTCCCTTCTCATCAATCCGAAGCCCCTGAACAAAACTTGAACCCGCTCGACGACAAACTCACATGCTGCGTTTATTCCGTCTTGAACAACGTGAAGTGGACAGAGGCTTTAACCCTCATCAGCTCTTTTCTGGAATTGTTTCCTAATGGCAACTATGGCTTTATGGCGGCCGGTTTGGATGTTTCCATCTTAAACCGATCATTAAAGTCTGTACAGCATTTTATTATCCTCAGTCAGTCTTTCCACTAAATAATAGCAAAACGCCGCCGTGAGAAACGAGAACGAGTGACTAATTAGAAAACGACTGTGACCTCTGACCCCGTGTCACAGCCACACAAGTTCCGTTTTTCGGCCAGCTTCGTCACGTTTATGGCTTGAAAAACTTTTTTTTCGCTTCAGATTTTTTCGTCCGTTTCATTTTTCCCCCCCGGTCAAGCAGCTGACAATCACATTCTCACCAGCCAATCAGAGTAAAGGGGGAAAAAATGAAACGAGCGAAAAAGTCTGAAGCGGGGGAAAAAAACGTTTCAAACTAAAACGTGAAGATTGCAAGTGAAAAAAACGCTATAGTATATGTGAAGCAAATTTCTTCACATGAAAAAAAAACCTTGGCGATTCCCACACGAGTAAAAAAGCGACACAGTCGATTCCTGTACCATTTTATTGTACTTATATAGAAATACTTAAAAAAAAAACATGAAGTAGCACCATTACTTAAGTTTTACTTTATGTAGAACTTTAAACGTCAGAAAAATAAAACTCTTGATACATTTTTCAAATCTTGTCTCAGCAAATATAATATTAGTATCTGACCACAAGGTTAAAGGCCTTTTATCATAAAATAAAATATACTTTGTCTTTAAACTTTGCTCAATAAAGTACATATACGCTCAAGTAACTTCACCTACATATACATAAACGAGTGGTAAACAAACGTAGTAAAATAGAAATCCTAAACCTATAGTGGCGCAACAGAACAGAATCTGTGGGTCCCACTGAAATCTAAAGTCGTACAAATTCTTAGAAAGCTGCGACGGCTCCTGTTCGTCCCGCCGTACTAAGTTTTATACATATTCGACATGTTCGTAATAATATAGAATAAAATATGCTTTATATTACTGGATAGAAAATATGCTGGGTGAAACTTGATTCGAAAAGACGTTGTTTTTGCCGGAAATCCTCCGTCCCAACAGAATACTGCGAAAAAATACGTCAAAACAATACAGTGTTCGCTGGCGCGGGGTGCGGCGCGTGGAAGCCCCACCCCCACCCCGAGCTACGAAAAAAAGTTCACTGAACTCAAATAAAAACAAAAAAAACATCTGTAAACATCTTTGCGATACGAAATATAATCTTTCAAGTCAAAAGAGAGTAAAACGCTCCGGTCTGTGTCGACGCGGTGACTATTTCGATAAGTTGCGGAATTTCGCGTGGAATCGTCGCCACTTCCACCGACAAGACGCCGATATTTATCTGATTTCCGAGCCTCCGCTCTGCTACCAGTACATTCCATCGGCGAAATCTAAAAAAAAAAACCCCAACGTTTAAACGGGCCTAACAGTCGACGGACTGACCCGGGCACCTCGGGCGAGTCCGCATCGCAACCTCAATGTGTACAACGCTTCTAAATCTATGGATTACTAGGCGTTAAATATTTAAAACATGCACTAGATGTTGAAAATATTTCTCCCGGGCTACAGTCGCGTCCCGGCCTGGAATGGCCCTTTTTGGAAACCGCCGTGTATATACACACATCGCGTCACTGGGGATTCCCGCCGTCCCGCGTCATCGCCGTCCCGCGCGTCTATGAGAAAATCCGTATTGCCTGAGTAACTGCAGCGTGGCAGACGGGGCATTTGGGCTGGTTGCGCTGGCAGATGCGGTTGGCACACTCCATGCAGAACAGGTTGTGTCCGCAGGGCACCAGGGCGGCGATCACCTCGCTCTCGAAGCACACCGAGCAGTCCCGGCTGCCCTTGCGACTCGTCCCGGACGAGGAGGACGAGGAGGAGGAGGACGAGGAGGAGAGGGAGGAGTCGCCCGGGTTGGGAGAGTAGGCGGGGAATCCTCCGCCCGGGTCGCTGCCCACCCGCCGCGCCAACGGGTGCTCGCCCTGGCTCGTGGGGAGAGGGGGCGGAGACAGCCTCTGATTGGCCCTCGGCCCGTTGGCGGGGCTGCCGGTGCCGCGCTCGTACTGGGACCACATCAGGCCGGGCGGGGCGGGGCCGGGCTCGAAGGCCAGATCGGGGCACTCGGGCGAGTAGACGAAGCCGTTGTTGTTGTTGTTGTTGTTGCCGTTGCTGGAGGCCGTGTAGCTGAGGGCGGGGCTGGGCGGACTGTAGTCGGCCAATCGGGAGCTGCTGCTGTTGTTGTTGTTGCCGCCGAAGTAGGAGTCGGTGGAGGCGCTGCCCAGCGAGCTGGAGCTGTCGTTGCGGTAGTTGGAGAAGGGCTTGCGGGCGGAGGCGGGCGTGGCGCTGGACTTGCCCCACAGGCTGGCGTTGCCGTGCAGGTCGAAGCCCACGTCGGTGCCGTTGGCGTGGAAGTCGTTCTCGTCGGTGAACTCGATGAGGCCGCCGGTGCGCATGGCGATGTGCGCCTCGATCTCCTCCCGCGCGCGGTCCACGTTCTCCGGCATGCCCGTCACCTCGAACACGGGCTCCTTGTCCCGGCTGGGCGTGACGATGTAGGTGTGCGTCTGCTGCTGGATGCGCTTGATGGTGGCTCCCTTGGGCCCCACCACCAGCCCCACCACCCGGTAGGGCACCCGCACCTGGATGGTGGTCTGGCCGGGCAGGTTGGGCGGGCCGGGCGTGGCGGGGGCGTTGGCGTTCAGGCTGCTGTTTTTGTTGCGCGAGGCTCGGATCATGGAGAAGTGCTCCGCCGCTGAGATGATCTCCCTCCTCGCCATGGCCACGTCCTCGCGCCGCCCCGTCACCACAAACACCGGCTCCTCGCCGCGCACCGGCGTCTTTATGTACGTGTTGGTCTTTGCTCGCAGGGCTTTGATTTTGCAGCCTAGAGGAGGAGGAGGAGACACAAGAGCATCAGCACTCGGACCTGAAACGTCTTTTACACAAATCCATGTCCATCCAACCTATTTATTGTTGTTGTTTCTGTCTTTTTTTTTTCTCTTTGCCGTTTGTATTTTTGCCTTCACTGTCGTCTTTTATATTGACACCATGTTTCTGTTAAAAACTTTTTGCTGCTGCTGTAAAACACAAAAATTTCCCCAAGTGGGATTAATAAAGTCTTATCTATCTATCTTTTCCTCTGTCAGTCTTTTTTTGTTAGTCTTTCTCTCTCTTCTCCCAGTCTGTCTGTTTATTGCACACTTTTCTTGATATTATTTATTAATATTTAAATATTAATTCTTAATATGTATTTCTCACTCTGCAGGCAAACACCTTTCTCTTCCTTCCCTCTTTGCCCCACCTGACACGTCCACCCTCTTTAACGCTTTCTTTCCTTCTCATCCCATTTCCCATTTTAATTCACATCCGGTGTATTTTGACCTTTTTCCATCCGTTTTTGCATTCTCTTTCTCTCGCTCTTGATCTCTGTGTCTCTCTCTGGCTCTCTCTTTCTCCCTCTGTATCTATTCTCTCTCTTTCACACACACACTCTCCATCTATCTCTCTCCATCACTCCCTCTGTATTGCTTCACTCTCTGTGTCTCTCTTTCTTTATATCTCTTCTCTCTCTTTATCTATTCTCTCCACCTCTCTCTCACTCGGTCTATATCTCCGTCTCGATTCTCTCTCACACACACTCTCCCATCTATCCCTCTCTCCATCACTTCCTCTGTATTGCTTCTCTATTAATCTATTCTCTCCATCTCTCTCACACACTCTCTATATATCCTTCTCTCTCACAGACACACACACACACACTCCATCTATCCCTCTCTCTTTCCATCACTCCCTCTGCCTCTTCATCTATTCTCTCTCTCATACACACACTCACACACACTCTCTCTCTCCATCTATCCCTCTCTCACGCGGACCCGAAACATCTTGTCCTCCCAGTGCGGCGTAAATTCAAACCACATGCTCGGCTACTTCGCAAACCTTCTGACCCAAACACAAAGCCGCACCGCTGAAGACGCGGGCCAGTGGTCCAGCCACCCGGACACCCCCATAACCGGGTGTAAACAAAGTCCGGCGGAACCGACGGCAGCATCCCGGTGCCGTGATGACACATTAAAGATGGATATGTTTGGGTTGTGTCTGGTCGGACGTAAGGAGGGCAGAGCGCTCGGAAATAGGCTATAACCTACATTCGCGTGCGCGTGCGCGTGTGAGCGTGAAGTTCTCTCTCTCTCTCTCTCATCCCTCTCTCACCTTGTCTGCCCACGATCTCGGCGACGTGCTCGGAGCTGGGCACGGGCACGCACTCGGTCATGTTGACGCTCTTCTTCCGGGGCTCGTTGTCATACAGCGCGCTCTCGTCGTTGTCCAGGCCGAGGAGCGAGAGCTGGTCCAGGGCGATCTGCAGCGCCCTCTGCTCCTCCAGGGCGTCCCCCGGCCCGCCGCCGCTCCGCTCCATGTCGGCGAACAGCGAGCTGGGCATCTCGGAAAAGCGCTGGCACTTTTGTTAAGCTTGTATCGGGCGTTATTCCCGGACTGGAATGCCCGGCGGTGGCGCGGTTTGTCCCGGTTCGAGTGCGCGACCCCTCCCGGTCGGTGTCTGCTCGCCGTCTGACTCGCCGCAGCCAGACGCGGCACTACCGGGGAATATGTGCGCATGACGTCAGCCCGCTCGTTGGGGGCGGGGTTTGGGACTGCACTCGGCGCGCTAATTGGCCGGATGGTGAATGGGAGGCGGGCTGACCGAGTTCGGGAGGGCTGGAGACGGCACGCCCATTTTCTTTCTTCGCCTGCGTTAAAAAAAAACAAAAAACAAGACGATCAGTTTTATCAGTTACGCTTCTTATCGCGTAGTTCATATGATGATAAGCGAGCCGGTATATGTAATTGTTCAGTGTTTTTTCTTTATGAGGGGCTTTAATCTGGTCACTTTGCACTTGATCGTTTCTGTCCGTTTTGTCATTTTTGATGATACGGCCGAGTTAAGAAAGTCACAAGGCGTTCACTATTTATCTACGTGTTTGTCTATTTATATACGTTTATTTTCGTTTGACTATCAACTAGCTGATTTCAAGTTGTATTAGCATAATCAATTCTTAAGTGTGTGTTTGTGTGTGTGTGTGTGTGTGTGTGTGTGTGTGTGTGTGTGTGTGTGTGTACACCCGACAAACACACACACGCACACACCATCACGTTCTTCTTATCAGAATCAGACATTTTTATTGGCCAAAATGCAAATGACAACAAGGAATTGAGTGTGGTCTGACTCCGTTTTTTCCCCTATTTTTTTAAACATATATTAACATAAATAAAGAAAAACATTGGCCTGAACTGAAAGAAACTACAATAAGGTATGTATGTACATGGACGTGTACACACATACACACACACGCACACACACACACACACACACACACACACACACACACACACACACACATATTTGTAGTTGCAAAGTGATCATGCATACATATGAATATATATTCCGGAAGATATACATTATAGAAAGATAACTAAAATGTGACCGGGATAAGAGGTAAATGAAAAGAAAAAAGCAAACACACTCTGAACTAGAAGCAAAAGCAGCAACAGACAAATGAACTGAGCAATTGAAACTAATTTGGGCCCTTTTTCAAATTTTGCATCTATTAAAAAAAAAAAAAAAAAAAAAAACAGACGGATATTAAGAAAAGCAACAAGACGTTTGTCGTTAGAGAAGTTTTCCTCGCCGTCCTCCCTTCACGTACTCGGGAGGTGGGTTCATAATTCTGCGTGTTAAAGAGCGTGATGGGAGTGTTTATTACTGATCTCCCGATGGATCCGGACGCATCTACGGCCAAATGTGCCTTTTGTGACCCGAGCGGGGAGATGGTGGGGGAGGGGGATGGTCCTGCTTCGTCTCACACAAAGAACATTTCCAAGCAATTCGGAGGCATTGAGACGAGAAGCACTTTCATTGTCACCACACTCCACAGGAACAATAGCTATGCTAATATTAACTGCCCCCAAACCTGAGAATCCGAGTCTATGGGCTTTTTGTTGCTGTTAATATCACCCCCCCCCCCCCCCATTTCTCTCTCTCTCTCTCTCTCTTTTATACGTTTTTTTTTTAAGCTTAGCTGCTTAACAATCAGAGCTTGGAAACTTGACCGAGAAACATCTGGAGGTGAAGTTAAAAAAGAAAAAAAAACATGTGGCTTGTTTTTATAGTAGTTACTGTCATTCGTTAAAATGTAATAATCGTGGTGGAAGTGTGTTTGAGAGAGAAGCGTAACATGTGCTAAATTAAAGCCACCATCATTTACACAAACCTGAAAATGACCTGCACTCTTGTGTGTGTGTGTGTGTGTGTAAAACTGTACAGTTATAATAGGTGAAAGAGAGAGAGAGAGAGAAAGAAAGAGGGATGGAAGATCTTCCAAAGTTAGAAGACGCCTGTCTGGAGCTGATCAATCATATTCTCACGCTGACGAGAACAAAGAATCTGTGTGTGCTGGAACATTTTCCTCCCTCTCACACTTTTTACTCACTCGCACACACACACACACACACACACACAAACACACACACACACACAGAGGAATCTCCCCGTCAACTTACTAAAAACACACACCTTAACACCAACCTTTAATTAAAACTCACTTGTAACTCGAGGTCCCCACAAGTGCCCATAGGATCACAATGGTTTAAAACCTAGCGTTTTGGGCCCCACTTTAATCAGTGTATTGCTCAAAGAACCTGCCGCTCTGGGATCTGAAGCTGTAACCTTCTGATCTTCAAGAAACACACACACACACACACACACACACACACACACACACACACGCACACACACGCGCATAGAGGAATCCCACCGTCAACTTACTAAATAACACACACCTTAACTCCAACCTTAAAAAAAACACAGTTGTAACATGAGGTCCCCACAAGTGCCTAGCTAAAACCTAGCGTTTTGGGTAAATGTCACACACACAACTACAACGCATTTAAACAGTGTATTGCGCAAAGAACCTGCCGCTCTGGGATTCAAACCTCTAACCTTCTGACCTTACACACACTCAAACACACACACACACACACACACACACACACACACACACACACACACACAAGACATTTAAACAGTGTAATGCTCAAAGTTTACAAACAGTAAAAACCTACCGCTGTGGGATTTGAACCTGTAACCTTCTGATCTCACACACACACACGCGTGGGTGTTTCTTCAGGACAGGACGGAGTGATGCTGTGACTCTGGATTAAGTGGCGATTAGTAATGAGAGGAAGAGGAGCTTAGCGTGGCGTGACCCGTCTGCTGTCTGAGCGAGGGATGGTGAGACGGCAGAAGACGAGTGTGTCACTCGCTCTTTAATGGTCGTTCCGTTACTGCAGGTTTTGATCA
This sequence comes from Paedocypris sp. Pulau Singkep, assembly GCA_017309775.1. Lineage (NCBI taxonomy): Eukaryota > Metazoa > Chordata > Actinopteri > Cypriniformes > Paedocypris > Paedocypris sp. Pulau Singkep. Next base: position 1,770,046 of record MU204300.1, on the reverse strand, counting down.
ATCCGGGGTTTATTTCACACCATCCACGTCTCTGTCTTTCTTTCTCTCACTCTCTCTTTGTTCGTCTTTCTCTCTCTTTGCTCTGTCTGTCTGTTCATTCCAAACTTTCTTTCATTCTTTATATTTATTTCTCACTCTGCATGCAAACCTTTCTCTTCTTTCCTTCCCTCGTTCCCCCCACCTGTCACTTCCACCCTCTTCCTTTAGCTCTTTCATTCCTTCTCACCCATTTTAATTCACATGTGGTGTATTTTAACTTTTTTCGATCTGTTTTTGCATTCTCTTTCTCTCGCTCTTGATCTCTGTCTCTTTCTCCCTCTATATCTACCCTCTCTCTCTCTCTCTCTCTCTCTCTCTTTCTCTCTCTCACACACACACACACACTCTCCATCTACCCATCTCTCTCTCCATCACTCCATCTGTATTTCTTTTCTTTGTATCGCTTCTCTCTGTCTCTCTTTGTCTATTCTCTCTCTCCCTTCCCCTCTGTCCCGCCTCTCTCTTTCTCCCTCAGTCTCTCTTCTCTCTCTGTCTCTTTCTCTATTCTCTCTCTCTCTTTGTCTATTCTCTACGTCTCTCTCTCTCTCTCTCTCTCACTCTTTCTCACTTCTTTCTCACTTCTTTCTGTCTCACGTTTTCTCTTACTCTGTCTCTCTCCCTTCTCTTTGTATCTCTTTCACTCTTTTTCTCTCTCTTCTATTTGAATCTATTCTCTCTCGCTTCTCTCTATGTCTCCCTTCATCCTTCTCTCTGTCTCTCTCTCTTCTCTCTCGGTCTCCCTTCATCTCTCTCTCTCTCTGTCTCTCTTTATCTCTCTCCCTCTTCTCTCTCTCTCTCTCTCTCTCATCTCTCTCTCTCTCTCTGTCTCTCTTCATCTCTCTTTCTCCTTCTGTCTCCATCTCTCTCTCTCCCTCTTCTCTCTGTCTCTATCTCACTCTCTCTCTCTGTCTCTCTCTCTCTCTCTCTCTCTCTCTCTCTCTGTCTCTCTCTCTGTCTCTCTCTCTCTCTCTCTCTCTCTCTCTCTCTGTGTGTGTTGTGTAACCGGGTGTGTAAGAGGTGAGTAGGTAAAGTAGGCCGTGCTGCAGTGGTGCAGTGTGTTTGTCGGCCCATCCCTGCGCACTGACACACTGAACTCTAGCGCTGCCGCCGCTTCGCCTCCTCCCATTGGCTGCCGGCCAGACGCCTGCAGAAGCTCCTCCCCCCGTCCCACCCAGACGTCAGCCGGCCCCCGACACACTCACGCTATCAGCCGCGAGTGTGAACATCACAGACAGCGCACACACTCATCTACACCATCTCTTTCTCTCTCTCTCTCTCTCTTTCTGCCTGAAGCCCAATCTCTGTTTTTCTCCTCTCTGTCTGTCTGTCTGTCTGTCTGTCTATCGTTCAGTCTTTCTCTCCCTCTCTTTGTCTCTCTCTCTCTGTCTGTCTGTTTCTATCTCCCTCTCTTTGTCTCTCTTTCTCTTTCTGCCTTAATCTGTTTTTCTCCTCTCTGTCTGTCTATCGTTCAGTCTCTCTCTCCTTCTCTTTGTCTCATTCTTTACATCTCTCTCTGCCTTGAGCTCTATCTCCATTTTTCCTCCTCTCTGTCTCTCCCTCTTTGTCTCTCTCTCTCTCTCTCTCTCTCTCTCTCTCTCTCTCTTTCTGCTTTAAGCCTTATCTCTGTTTTTCCTCCTCTCTGTCCGTCTGTCTCTCTCTCTTTGTCTCCCTCTCTTTCTCTGTCTGTCTGTTTCTATTTCCCTCTCTTTGTCTCTCTCTCCTTCTGCCTTAAGCTCTGTCTCTATTTTACTTCTCTCTGTCTTTGTTTCCCCCTCTCTTTGTCTCTCCTTCTCTTTGTGTTCCTCTCTTCCTCTCTCTCTCACTCTCTCTCTCTCTTTTTGTCTCTCTTTCTCTCTCTCTTTCTTTCTGCCTTAAGCCTTATCTCTGTTTTTTCTCCTCTCTGACCGTGTCTCTCTCTCTCTCTCTCTCTCTCTCTCTCTCTCTCTCTCTCTCTCTCTCTCTCTCTCTCTCTCTCTCTCTCTCTCTCTCTCTCTCTCTCTCTCTCTCTCTCT
>MU204300.1:1715638-1748456 GCA_017309775.1 Paedocypris sp. Pulau Singkep | reverse complement strand
TGACCGAAAGAACGAGATCCCGGATACAAGCGGCGGAAATGAGCTTCCTCCGCAGGGTGGCTGGGCTCTCCCTCAGAGATAGGGTGAGGAGCTCGGCCATTCGGGAGGAGCTCGGAGTAGAGCCGCTGCTCCTTCGGGTTGAGAGGGGCCAGATGGGGTGGTTCGGGCATCTGGTAAGGATGCCCCCCGGACGCCTTGCGGCTGAGGTGTTCCGGGCATGTCCCACCGGGAGAAGACCCAGGGGCAGACCCAGGACGCGCTGGAGAGACTATGTCTCCCGGCCGGCCAGGGAACGCCTCGGAATTCTTCCGGAAGAGCTGGAGGACGTAGCTGGGGCAAGGGAAGTCTGGGCCTCCTTACTGAGGCTGTTGCCCCCGCGACCCGGCCCCGGATAAGCGGAAGAAGACGGTACGGTACGGTGTTAATTGCCGCTTTTTACAACGAAACAGGATCATGTAAACGTGTTATGATTTATTTCAAAGTTTAAAAACGACAAACAATTCCGTGCAACACATGCAAGCTTCTCATTGGCCAATTCTCATTGAGTCCAAACAACCCTAGTAGAACGCCACCTCTAATAGAGCGCCACCTTGAAAAAAAGAGATTTGAAAAAAATTTGACAGCCATGGCGTTCTATTAGAGGTTTCTTTCTTATTCTCTTTCTGTCCGTGTAACGATAACACACACACACACACACACACACACACACACACACACACACACACACTGAACGTGACGCTGACTCATCACAACACCACAGCCTGTGTGTGTGTGTGTGTGTTTGTGATATGATAACGTCGGGCTGGTAATGAGGCCCGGAACAGTGCGGCGGGTCAGCGGTTAATTCAGGCGGCCTCGCGGGTCACCAGGCTTTGTGAAGTGGAGCAGACGCTTGACTCGCTTGCCATCTTCCCCGAGACGTCCGGTAATCCAGTTAGATCCAGACGCTTTCAGACGCTGGTAATCCAGTGGAAAACGTTTGTTTGGTTCCCCCCAGCTCACGGACCACCTCAGTAACCCCTCAACATCATCAGTAACCCTTCGCTTCTCTTCGTTTCTGAGGAGCATCAGGAATGTTCACGCGTCAATTTGACCCCGGGGCCTTTTATTATGTATATAAGTGTCAGAAACCAAAAAGCTCCCAAAACAGTGTGTGTGTGTGTGTGACAGCGGTGTATTATGTCTCATTGTTGCACAGAAACAAATAGTATTTGATCTTTATTTGAAGGGTCAAATTGGCCCGAACATTATCTTTGTAACAGAAACATGTAGCGGACGTTACAAATATGTCACTGAAACTGTTTTTTGTTTATATGTAGATACACTAACTAAGACAAGCAGGCGAAGTTTCAAAGTGAAAAAATACTTTTAAGTATTTTATTTTAAAACTTTTAACAAGGGTCAATTTGACCCCAAAAGTATCTTTGTAACAAACATGTAGCGTGGTGTTACAAATGTCAACTGAATTGTTACATTTTTTTATATGATGATTATACCAAATGAGCCAAGCAGGAGAAGTTTAGGAGAAGAATGTTATTATTTATATTTATGAACTTTGAAAAGAAGGGTTAATGTGAAATAAGTTTAGATCAAGTGAAATTCGAAGTTCCAAGTTTGTTTACATTTCTGCTTATAACTGGAAAAATAACCTGATGATGTCACTGTGGATAGGGCCCTTTTAATATATATATCTTTTTTTCAATATATCTTTTTATGACGTACTGTACTGTATATACATTTAGTATATTTTACTATATGATATATATAGATATATACCTGTAACAATGACCAAAAACGATATAGAGATAATAAAAAAAAACGTGTAAAATAATTATATTTTTGTGTGTCTGTGTGTTGGTGTGTGTGAATAAGCAATTTCCCCCCCAGTGTATGAAAAAAGTTTTTTTTAATCTTGTATATTGTAGATATATCTTAACAATACATAAATAAAATAAAAATGTTTGTTTTTTATTAATTTATAAAAAATAATTCATACATTTATTTGGGGTATTGATTTTTTATTTGCATACATACGTATATTTATTTATGGTATAAAACTTACACCTAAAATACTGAATTATTTGCGCTTTGAGACAGTTAAAACTGTGAAAAGCGCCTTACAAATACTCATATTATTATTATTATTATTATTTAATTCCTGAATTAGTGGCATTCTATTTATAACACACACACACACACAGACAGACGCGTGTTTACCTCAAACAACCCGCTTCCTCAGACCACACCAGCTCGTCAGTCAACTCATCGACTGGAGTGTTTCAGCCGTTGACCCATTTACTGCGGAGGATGTGATGTCATAGCGGCGTCCCGGGCCTGACATGACCCGCTTCTGGTGCTGTGTCACGGGTCGGGACAGGCCATCGCTGACCCGCACTGACACAACGGTCTGAGCGGATATTTTTAAACCTCGCCCGGCCTCCAATCAGACGGCTCTAGCGGTTTGACCCCTCGTGACCTCGGGCTTGAACCCACACGACCTCTGTCTTTCCCTTCATGCACGGCTGGTGTTTCTCACCCGAGGGAAGAGCTAATAATCCAACAACACGTCTCATGCCGAGGTTGGCAGAATATAAAAAAAGTAAACAAAAAAAATGAAATTAACAATTAAAAAAAAAAACACATATCAGGTGTCTGGATAATAAAATGCAGCATGTAAATGACTTTAGAAAAGAAAATAGAGCAAGACACATTACATGCGCCAATTGTGAAAAAAAAAAAACGTAATTCTGGTGTCTGCATCCTAAAATGTAAATGAGTTTAATGCAAAAATATTACAGTTAAATGACATGCAGAACATGTAAAAAAAAAAAACGCAATTTAGGTGTCTGGATAATAAAATACAGAATGCAAAAGAGTTTACTGCAAAAAGTAAACTCATTTGCATGCCGCGTTATGACAGAGGCATTACATGCGACACGGGCGGGAAAAAAATTGCAGTTCACTTTTCTTGATCATAAAATGCAGCATGCAAATAATTTTACTGCAAAAATATGGCAGTCGATTGACATGCAGCATATGCGGGGAAAAAACTTAATTCTGGTGTTTGGATCATAAAATGCAGCATGCAAATGAGTTTATGGAAAAATAGAGCAAGATGCATGAAATGCAGCACACAGGGAAAAAAATGCAATTCAGAAGTCTGGATCACAAAATGGAGCATTCAAATGAGTTTACTGCAAAAATATTACAGTTGAATGACACGTAGAACATGTAAACAAAAAAAAACCCCGTAATTCATGTGTCTGAATAATAAAATGCAGCATGCAAATGAGTTTACAAAAAGTAATGCGAGTAAAATGCGAGGAAAAAATGCAATTCAGTTTTCTTGATAATAAAATGCAAATAAAAACGCAATTCTGGAAAATAAAATGCAGCTTGCATTTTGGAAATGAAGGTTCCTGCAAAAATATGACATGCAGGACATAGAAGAAAAAAACGCAATTCAGATGTCTGGATCCTAAAATGCGGCATGCAAATGAGTTTACAAAAAGTAAACTCACTGCATAATCACAGATGCTTGACAAAATGCGTGAAAATGCGGGGGAAACTTGCAATTCAGTTTTCTTGATCATAAAATGCAGCATGTAAATGAGTTTACTGCAAAAATATTACAAACGCATGACATGCGGCAAATGCAAGAAAAAAAACGCAATTCTGATGCCTGGATCCTGAAATGCAGCATGAAAATGAATTTACAAAAAGTAAACTCCTTTGCATGCGCCATTATCACAGGTGCATCACATGTGGCATGAGCGGGAAAAAAATTGCAATTCAGTTTTCTTGATCATAAAATGCAGCATGCAACTGAGTTCAGCAAAAACAAGGCCGTCGCATGACATGCAGTGACCGACCTGTATGCAAATGAGCTCCATGCAAAAATACTGCCGCTGGGGATTCTTGCGATAACAAAAACTGAAATATCCCTGAACTGTATTTACATCTTCACGCTCCGATGGCGAAGCAAAACATCTGCATCCCTGTGGACGCCACCGTGTCATTACGGCTTGATCACTGACATGTTCGTTTAAGCGTCAGACCGGACACAAACCGCCGCTGCAGCTCAACGCGCTTCCCGCTCCACTGTTTTTAGAAGCAGACTGGGTAAATATTACGGCAGAGACAGATGTTTTTCAGGAAAACAATCCAAGCCGAGGTTTCTTTTACACGCCGCGGAAATAAACCCGCTGTTCCAATAGGAAGCGAGAAACCGCTCGAAGCTGCGCGACAAGACGACGATACGATCACGATACGCTTCATCATGATGCTGACCGCAGTTTGTACTCTGTGTTCCTCCCCTGCAATTAGCGCAACAACATCAAAATGCAACGTCAGCAAAAATGGCAAAACACACTTTCCTTCCGAAACCCGTTGCAACACTTTCTTCGCCTCATCTACTTCCTGCAGCCCGTTCACTTCCTGTACACCCTCCACTTCCTGGTCCTCGTCCCACATTTGGGTGCTTCCACTTGTCTACTTCCTGTTCTTCATTCAACTTCTTGTTTTACACCCACTTCCTTTGCTTCATCCACTTCCTGAAACATGTCCACTTCCGGCACCACGTCTACTTCCTGTGCTTCATCCACTTCCTGCGTCATGTCCACTGTCTGCACCCTGTTCAATCCAGAGTCTGTTTACTTCCTGCATCCCCTCCACTTCCTGCCCTGTATACGTTTTGCAGCCCATCCACTTCCGATACGCCATCTACTTCCTGTGTATTTTCCGCTTCCTGCTTCCACTTTGTCTGCTTCCTGAGCTTAATCCACTTCCTGAACTTTGTTTACGTCCTATCCTGCCCATTTCCAACACTGCCACACGTTCTGCGCACAGTCAACTTCCTTTGTTTTCATTTCCATTTCCCGCACAAGGTCCACTTCCTGCGTCTTGCCTACTTCCTGCGTATTGTCCATTTCCTGTGCCTTGTACACTTTTTTCACCATGTCTACTTCCTGTGCTTTGTCTATTTCCACTTCTTGTGTACCGGCCACGTTCTGCACATTATCTGCTTCTTGTGCTTCGTCCACTTCCTACACTTTGGCAACTTCCTGCGCTTAATCCACTTCCTGAACTTTGTCCACTTCCTACCCTGTTCATTTCCAACACTGCTCACTTCCTGCTCACAGTCCACTTCCTGTCTCTGGCCATTCCCTGCGTTCTCTCCAAGCTCCACTTCCTGCGTCTTGCCTACTTCCTGCGTCTTGCCTACTTCCTGCGTATTGTCCATTTCCTGTGCCTTGTACACTTGTTTTCACCATGTCTACTTCCTGTGCTTTGTCCATTTCCACTTTCTAGGCTCCATTCACTTCCTACACTTCCTGCGCATAATCCACTTCCTGACCTTTGTCCACTTCCTACCCTGTTCATTTCCAACACTGCTCACTTCCTGCTCACAGTCCACTTCCCGTGTCTGGCCATTCCCTGAGTACTCTCCATTTTCCCGCCGTTCACCGGCTCATTTACCGCCGCACCTTCACGAGCAGGAACCCGAGGGTCTCGCCGGAGTGAAGGGCGACTCTAAACTCACCATCAGGACGGGACAACACGCTATTTCACAGGCGCGGCGAGTCTAACCGCAGCCTCACCGCAGGAACGCCGGTGCCATTCCAGATCAAAAGCCCAACCTCGTCTCTCCATCCACAAACCGTGACGCATGGCTAATGCGACGCTCTCACGCTCCATTTGGCTGGTCTCTCCATCATTCCTACTCGCCGAGACTCCACATGAAGGACGGTTTCCTTTCAATAACAGCTGTAGGAGACGTTTCTAGTTGAGAACTTTTTTTTTGGTGACATCAACGCTTCTTTGTTTGCCACTTTGTTCAATTCGTTAATTTCCTATTGCCAGACTCTTTTGAAAGAGAATGGGCGTGTCCCGCCAAATCAAGATGGCCGCCACTGAACCCAAGTCAGAACAGAGGAAGTTGTTTGGAAGCCAATTCTTTACAACCAAAAGCCAAAGCCAAATCCAAGACGTGGACGCCAAAGCCAAAGCACTTGACAGATCTCTGGATATCACAGGGTTCCTACACTTTCTGAACGATCAAATTTAAGCACTTTCAAGGTCCGTTTTCCAGTTTTTCAAGTTTTCTTGTCAAGTTAGACACTAAATCGCTTTATATTTGTATTTTGGTACGACAGTTTTTTTTAAATACATGTTTAAATACAAACAAATACTACTTTAATGTTAAATACTGAAATCAGAAACAACCCAACGAAAGGTCGCAGTGAAATTCTCAGACGTCGACCGGCCCGTGACGACAAAAAGGTTGGAGATCACTGCGTTAAAGCATTAAAATTTGTATGTGCTACAGTTTAATCTACAGTTTAGTATGAACATGGCGTCGAAATCCTGTAACGACCAATGATATCACTTTTTTGAAAAGACAATGTCAAAGCATTTTGCCGTTCATCCTAGTCAAAATTCACGCATTCTAAAAAACAAAGAGCAGCCTGTGCAAAATAACACCAACCCTGAAAGAAAATTACAATTTGAAGTATTATAGGTAATATGTGTTGTTATTATATTGCTGTCTGCCCACCTGATTTTCAGGGTTGAATATGGAAAATAATTAAAATATCCAAAAAGAATCGTGATCTTTATTCTAAGCTAAACAAATTGTGATTCTCATTTTATCCAGAATTGTGCAGCTCTAACATGCACTTATCCAGAATCCACTACATTTTCAAGCATTTTCAAGCATTTCACTTAAAATTCAAGGATTTTCAAGGCCTTGAAAACACATGATTGAAATTCAAGCATTTTCAAGGATTTCAAGTGATATCAGTTTGGATTTACTTGAGGAATCTGAAATTTTGCTAATATTTCAATGCTAATACGCTAATGACCTGCTTTCATCTGGAATCCACCAATCTACTCACACGATCTGCAATAAAGGTATAAACGTTTCCTTGCGGAAAGCTTGCTGAAGAACACATGTGTCTATACAACAGGAGTCAAACACAACACACAAAAATAAAAAAAAAGTAAAAATCACAGCGAAGGAACGGCCAGAAACGAGCAGAGCAGAAGCGCCGGGCAATTACGCCGCACCTCATTTACATTTAAAACGCTTATCAAACCTCGGCGAATTAAACAAAGAGGAACTTGTTACATTTGCATTACGCCTCGACACACACACACACACACACACGCGCGCGCGCGCGTCAATAACAAACACTAATGTATTCATGAGGCGGCGTCTCGTCCGGCGGATATTTAGATGAGAGGAATCGGGCGCAAAATTAAACGCAAATAAATAAATGAAATCAATCCGACAATAGTGAATAGATGATTTCACACAAACGCGCTCGATTTTTACGTTGTTTGTGTTGAGTTTCAGTCACAGATTTACATCAAAACCACTTGTTTTCTTTGGGAATCACACGTTTGTTTTTTTTTAACACTGGATCCAATTTTTATGATGAAACAAAATAACTAAAATAAATAAAAATAGAAATGCTTTTAATTTTAAACTGAACGTTGTACGTGTGTAAACATGCCAGTGTTGTGCTTTTTTAAATCCAAGACCATGAAGATGCAGCAAAATAGTAGATTATAGTACCAATCATATTTTTTAATATATTCTGATCGAAAATTTTGCTTGGACGTTATTATCTTCACGCGTCTTTACAAAGGTGCTAAAATTTCACGCAACAGTTCGCCTGAAAAAGATTGCAAAAACAAGCCTCTTAAAAAGGTCATTACAGGTTACCGTCGCTCATTATACACCCAATTATTCATGTAAAAAGTTTGCAATTATACGGCATAAACAGCAAAAAGGCATTTAGCATGCAAAGCTAAGCGGCTAACGAGCTAGCTGATGTCAAAAGTCAATTACAAACAAGCACATTAAGCATCAATATTTGATGTGACGCATTAGCAACGATTATTTCACAGCTGTAAATGCACATATTTACGCTTTTGAATAGATTTTTATGAAATATTAGAAAGTCCTTAGTCAGCATACAAAAAAAAACTGTACGTTGGTTTTCCCAACATACACAACTCCAGTTCCAGTTGTTAAATTATCTGAACAATAATAATCTGATGATGATAACCATTACTATCTGATAATATTAATATGAAAATAAAATGATGTAATAGGTTTAATAATGTGAAAAATTAATTGCGTAATGTTAATGTGAACAATAATAATAATCATATTAATAATAAAAATAACAATAATAATAGTTTGATAATGCAAATAACAATTATTATGTCAAAATAATAATAATAATAAAATGCACTGTTTAAAAATGTGAATAATAAATTGTTCAAATTGTTGTAAAATATGCTAAATAAACTGAATAATGATACAATTATGTAATATACCTCATAATGTGAGTAATAAATGTGTAATATATGTAAAATAATTGGAATAACAATAATATTCTGATGATCATAACAGTTATTATCTGATAATAATAATAGTGATGTAATATGTTTAATAATGTGAGTAATAAAGTGTGTAATATATAAAACAATCTGAATAATAATCTGATAATGATAATAAAAACAGTTATTATCTGATAATAATAGTGATGTAATGTGTTTAATATGAGGTCTCTCGCCTTTCTCTCAGGTCGTCCAGACAGCGCTGTAGATGCACTTCTCCAGCCGTCACCAGCACGTGCTCGCCGCTCTCCTGGATCAGCACCTCAGCACACGGGTCGGCCTGGTTCAGAAGCCTCATGCCACGCACCAGCTTGGGCATCTCGCCTGCAATCACACAAAACACTCGTGTGGAGTCCCAGAAATGATGGAATTCTGTCAGTTTGAAGACGTTCCTCACCTGCTTTCTCCATCTTCTCAACTAGCGCTCAGGTGGAAGAACATCACTTTTGCGCAAACCTGAACATTAATGACTGAACGATGCGTTTTGCGGGCATTTCCATATTTGGCAGATCTCCGAAGAGACGTGAACCTGGCGAAGAACTTCCTGATGCTCCTACGCTACTTTAGTTCTAACGTGCGCGAGCACTTTTAAAAGTTCATTCTTCATTAAAAAAAAAAATAATAACATAAAAAATAACGATTAACTAAAATATAATACAGTTTTTAAATGTTATACAATAATTATTATTTATTATAATAAAATAATTAAAAAAAAAACTGTTGACGTTTCATACTTTTTAGTACTTTTGCTGACTAACTTTTACTTGAGTACTTTTTTGGGGTTTACGTTTATTAGACATTTAATCTCAAGGACTTCAGAATCAAAATCAGAAGCCTTCATTGTCATTACACACAGTACAACACAATTGTAGCAGCCTTGGATTGGTGATACTATAAATGAACATCTAAGAAAACATACAAGAAAAAATTAAAATAGAATCAAATAGAAAGTAATAGAATAAAAAAGAAAGTGTCAAGTACGGTATAAATAAATTGTATGGGCTGAATTGCACCGGAACAGAATAAAATAGAAAAGAATAGGTACAATGTATTATAAAAAGTCTGTACTTTAACCGCATCGCTTTTACTTGAGTACATTTTTGAATGTACTTCAAAAAGATTTTAACCGAGTATTCTGTTACTTTTACTCGATTATTTAGATCGCCGTTACTTTTACTTGAGTACTTTGACGAGTACTTTTTCTGCTTTTACTAGACCATATAAATTGCCGGCACATGTTGTTACTGTTTCTCGAGTATTTAAATAAGCAGGGTTTGGGTGTGTTACTTTTACTTGGGTATTTAAACCGTTGGGCTTTCTTAGTTTTACTTGAGTACTTTAGCCGGCTAGGTCTACTTGAGTGTTTAAATCAACCTTTGGGGTACTTTTACTTGAGTAGCTGAGGCGCTTCACTTTAGTCCACTAAAGGCACTTCACTTAAGTATCGTAATTTCACAGGTACTTTGCGATTCCAAAGCGCTAAAAGGCGAGGACGACGAGCCCAGACGAGGCCGCGTTAAACAGGAAAACATTTACGCTCCTCATTAGCGCTGATGCGTCCCACATGTGCACGAGTGATGCTCTGGAACCACACACACACACACACACACACTTACTGGGGTGCTTGGGCTCCACGGCGACGCGGACGATGGGCGTGGCCTCGAAGTTGAGAGGGGTGAAGGGCGGACAGGCCGCAGACGAGGAGATGGTGGCTGACTTGAGGATGAAGTCCTCCATCCCACCAATGCCTGGAGAGAAACAGAGGGAAGGTTTCAATCTAAAGCACCGAGAACTGAAGACATAGCAGACACGGATCACTGCAAAACATCTCACAACGTAAAAACAACAACTGTCTTTATGCCGAGCACATAAAATAATAGACATGTAGGAGAAAAATATTGACACACACACACTCAAACACATTTACTTTTGTATTATTGTTTGAGCTTTTATAAGAGGAAAAAAGTACTTGGTAGGTTTCTTGGTGGAGTACTTTTTGGGACTTTCAATGGAGTACTCAGCACAACTTTTCAGCACTTTTAAAAGAGTACTTAGAAGTTTTAGTAGTACTTAGAAGTACTCTGTTGAAAGTATTTTGGACGTTTGAGTACTTTTAAATGAAGCAAAATTAAAAAAAAAAAAAGTCAAGTTAAGCAGACTTAAGTATTTTTAACAGAGTACTTGAGCTAAAATTGTACTGCTGTACAGTGAAATTAATTTATTAACTTTTTAATACGGTAGTTAAATCAAGAGTTTTTTCCAATCAAGTACTTAAATAGCTATTTTTAATCTTTTTACTGTAGTACTTCATAAGGACATTTTTTACTTTACTACAATTGTACTCAGCTAAAAAAAAGTGATACAAAATACACAATTATAAAAAGTATTCAATGCGGTAAGTGAATTTCTCTGTGTGTGTGTGTGTGTGTGTGTGTGTGTGTGTGGTTCCTTTCACTGGTCGAGAGAAGGGAATTGTGGGAAATGTAGTGCATGGATGGAGATGGAGGAGGATGGAGATACTCTGATCCGCGTCTGACACTGAATTTACACACTAACAATCATCAAACAAGTGGCTTTATTAAGAAGAAAGTACTTCAACTTTTTGGTACTTTTAATCGAGTACTCAGAATAACATTTTAATCGAGTAATTATGTACTCGATTAAAAGTACTTGGACATTTTAGTACTTTTAAATCAAGTAAACTTAAAAAAAAAAAAAGTAAAGTTAAGCAGACCGAGTACCTTTAACAGCGTACGTGAGCTACGTTTTTAATGTTGTACTTGTAATCAAGAACCTAAAGTAGTTTTTAGTACTTCTACTTTCACGAGCTGAAATGACCATCAGGGTTGTGATGGCCGGTCAGTTCTCGGAACGTCACGACAGCTCGACTGGCGGAGCTTCTTCATTGGAGGGATTCATGCGTCTGGCGGGATAAAGTGTTTGCACATGTCGGGATCAGGATGCACTTTTCTTTTTTTTTTTCTCTCCATCAGCAGGATGTTGCACAGATGCCTGGAGGCGTGGGAAAAAAAGGACCGCTTTTCGTTCGAAACACACAGACGCAAAATCGCCGTGTTTTTTCTACCATGAGGCGATTGTGATTTGTCAATCACGGAATTCTCCGGAGACTTTGGTGCTGAATCTCACGGTCGCTCTTTTTTTCCCCGCACGCCACACTGAACGTTACCAACATTGAGAATCTGATCTAGTCACTATTTTAGGCAAAAAACATCTGCAACAATGAATCAAACAACTACATTTATACAATGTTCACAATTGTAATCATCGTATCGGTGTGTAAGAGAGGTGTAGCTTTACTCAAACACACTTGAGTAAAAGTATAGACACCTTACTGTAAAAGTTACAAGTCACCAGTTCCCAGATGACTTGAGTAAAAGTCGTAAAGTATCCAATTTTAAAAGAACTTATGTATTTTACTCATGCTGAATTTGAAAGAGTAGCTTTACTCAACCATACTTGTGTAAAAGAATGGATTTAAATGTAGCGGAGTACAAATACAGATACTCCATCACTAATGTAGTCAAGTAGAGAGTAAAAGTTGCTCATACGTCATATTTGCTCTTCTGGTCGTAACCCATAGTCTGAAAACAATGGACATATTTTTCCTTTTCAGCTGACTATTTTTTTTTCCCAAAATTTTTTGAACTCATATAAAGAATGGACATTTTTCTTTTTAAAGACTTTTTCTCATAGAGTCTTTGCGTTGGTCCTGGACTAAGAAAAGTGCTATATAAATAAACTTGATCTTGAACTTGAACTCATACAGTACATTTTCATACTCAGTACAAGCACAAAGTAGTAGCCAAAGAAATACTCAAGTCAAGTACAACAATGTCCATTTACTCAAGTAGTTTACACCACGGATGTGTCGCTACTAACATCAAGCGACACAAGTAATAAGTAACTAGTTATTACAAAACTGCAGATTGTTTTAATTCACTCAAGATTTCGATATGAAGCCTCGATATCACGCGCATCGTAACTGCGCTTCCACTTATCGAGGAATGTCACGTCAGAATCCCGGCTAGTAAAGGTGTTGATCACCGCACGTCCTGCAGTGGTCAGTCTAGACACAAGAGTCTTTGTGCGAGGCCTCAGACGCACCACCATGTTTACCCACCGCGCTGATCACTTCCTGTTCACGTTTACCCTTCTCACTCCCTCCGTTACCCGCGCGTCCCAGGACAGTCATCCCGGGTCTGAAGAGACTCACACACAACGAGAGAGAGAGAGAGAGAGAGAGAGAGAGAGAGAGAGAGAGAGAGAGAGAGAGAGAGAGAGAACAGACAGACAGGAAGAAAGAGAGCAAGAGAAAAAGAGAGAGGCAAAAAAAGATAGTTAGACCGACACACACACACACAGAAAGAGAGAACGAGAGAGTGAAAGAGAGAGAAAAAGAATGAGTGAGAGTGAAAGAGTGAGAGCAAACGAGAGGAAGAGAGGGCAAAAGAAAGAAAGAGTGGGTGAAAAAGAGCAAGACTCACACACAAAGAGAGAGAGAGAGAGAGAAAGAGAGAGAGAGAGAGAGAGAGAGAGAGGACAGAGATAGAAGGAGAGAGAGAGAGAGAAAGAGAGAGAGTTTACTCGTGCTGAATTTGAAAGAGTAGCTTTACTCAACACATGAGTAAAAGTATTTACTTTTAAATACCTTACTTTTAAAAGAAACTGTAAAAGGTTCAAATCACTAGTTCCCAGATGACTTGAGTAAAAGTCATAAAGTATCCAATTTTAAAAAAGAACTTACTTGTACTGAATTTAGGCTCAAAAACATAATATAGAAATGAAATTCAAAATGTCTAAAATCTTAAATGTACAGGGAGAGAGAGCAAAAGAAAGAAAGAGTGAGTGAAAAAGAGCAAGACTCACATACAAAGAGAGAGAGAGAAAGAGAGAAGGACAGAGATAGAAGGAGAGAGAGAGAGACAGACAGACAGGAAAAGAGATAGAAAGAGAAAGAGAGGCAAAGAAAGAAAGAAAGAAATAGTGAGACCCACACACACATACACACAGAGAAAGATAGAGCGAGAAAGAGAGAATGAGAGAGAGAGAAATAAAAAAGAGTTAGAGCGAGAGTGAGTGAAAGAGAGCGAGAGTGAAAGAAAAAGAGTGAAAAAGAGAGAGTGAAAGAGAGAGCAAAGAAAGAGAGGAAGAGAGAGAGAGCGAGTGTGAAAAAGAGGAAAAGAAAAAGCGAAGGTGTAAGAGTGAGAAAAAGAGAGCGAAATTCATGGCGGGCCGGTCCTCCTGGGTCAGAACCGTCTCCAGACGTCATCAGCGTTAAAGCGAGCGAATCCTCCGCGGCTGCGCCGGCGATGGGCTTTTAACGGCGGCTTCATAAATCCGCGGCGCTCTAAACTTTTCACCTCACACATGCTTCTGATTGTGAAGCGAAGGGGCAGATTTGTAGGGTGGAAAACCAGCGCAATAATTGCCGAAACATTAACATGCTTCTTCGCAGAAAAAAAGGAAAAAAAAACGGGATGTTGGCGCGCTCCACACGTCCGTTTTATTGCGGATTACGGCGAAATGCTACTTTTCGGAATGAAACCAGCTACTTTTTCGTTTTTCGAATTTGTTTTCTTTTTTCTCGGTTTTTAGGATCGTGTTCTCGCTCTCACATCTCGAACTCGAACACGATTTCTTCGTTTTAATCGTTTTCGATCGTTTTTCGAATTTGTTTTCTTTTTTCGTAACAGAAATACAATTATACCTTGTAGTTTTACAGTATTTAGAAATTCCACGCATTTGCCAAAGATTATTTTCAAAATATAAAGTGAAAGAATTGTATCGGTTTTTAGGATCGTGTTCTCGCTCTCGCGTCTCGGACTCGAACAAGATAAAAAGTGACAATGTTGCGCTCATCTTGAAAAAGTTTCATCGTTTCGCAAATGCGTGGATTCTAAAAACACGCCCGTCTGATCCCAGATCTGACGCCGAGATCCGCGAATCCTCACGTGACTGTAAAACAGAGAAGCTCTTTCAGCGAGAAACCTGAGGAGGTAATTACTCAAAGGTGACTGAGTCTCACAGGCAGAGCAAAACTAAAGCAGAAGACAGAGACAGTGAGGTTAGAGAGAGAGAGAGAGAGAGAGAGAGAGAAAGAGAGAGAGAGAGAGAGAGAGAGAGAGAGAGAGAGAGAGAGAGAGAGAGAGAGAGAGAGAGAGAAAAGAGAGAGAGCTGAAAGCGAGAGACTCTCACACAACAAGAGAGAGAGAAGAACAGACAGACAGGAAAAAAGAGAGCAAGAGAAAAAGAAGGCAAAGAAAGAAAGAAAAAGTTAGATCGACAGAGAGAGAGAGAGAGAGAGAGAAAGAGAGAGAGAGAGAGAGAGAGAGAGAAAGAGAGCAAAAGAGTGAAAGAGAGAAAAGAAAGAGTGAGAGTGAAAGAGCGAGAGAGTGAAAAAGACAGAAAGATAAAGAGAGAAAAAGGAAAAAGAGTGAGAGCAAGCGACTGAAAGATAGTGACAGACACACAACAAGAGAGAGAGAGAAACAGACAGACAGGAAACAAGAAAGTGAGCGAAAGAGAGGGAGGCAAAGAAAGAAAGAAAAAGTGAGACCGACACACACTTAGAGAAAGAGAGCGAAAAAAAAAAAGAGACAGTGAAAGGGAGTGAAAAAGAGAGTGACCAGGAGAGAGTGAGCGAGAGAGCGAAAAAGAAAAAAAAAGAGTGAGAGTGAAAGAGCGAAAGAGAGAGAAGGTTAATGACGAAGAGAAAGAGAGTGAAAGAGATGAAAAGAGCGAGCGAGAAAGAGAACAAAGAGAGTGAGAGAAAGATAAAGAAAGAGTTAAAGAGAGCGCAAGAACAAAAGAGAGAGCGAGAGAGAGAGAGAAAGAGAGAGGGAGTAGGAGGAAAAACTTGAACATACAAACATTTGATGTGTGTGTGTGTGTGTGTGTGTGTGTCTGCGCGCGGCAAGAGAATAAGAGTAGAGTGCTACTTTATAAATCTGGGCCGCACATGGAACACACACACACACATACACACACACACACACACACACACACACACACAGTCCCAGTAGGAATAAAAACGAAGCTAAATTGGAGATGATGGTGGGAATTAATGAGGATGATGTATTAAACAGGACTAAAGCTAAAAGAAAAAGTTGTGAAATTTAGCCTGCTAAACACACACACACACACACACACACACACACACACACACACACACCATTTATCAGAAACATGAATCCAAAACTACTTGGATTGTAAATCTGTTACAATTGTAACAACTATTTCCTTTCCCTGGGACTCGAACCCGCTACATCAGTGTTGCAAACACATTGTTTTCCTGCTGATCCACAATAAAAGCATATAAACCATAAAAAATAAATATAACTCCCAAATTCCCATATTGAATATAAATATATCACATAGAGATATAAAATCACTTTATATCTGCTTTAAAAGAAAAAAAAAAAAAACAACACGTTAATAATGGTAATTATTAATTAATGGTAGTTATTAATAAAAATATAAATGGTATTGTATAAATAAATAATATAAAAACTTTGAAATAATTAAAATGTGATCTCTTGGAGCATCACACAGTTTGTTATAATGTTGTTATTATTACTCGCTAAATTATTATCAATTATCATCAAGATAAACAACAGGAAAAAAGGATTAAATTACATTTTGGATTAATCCTAAAGCAATTTCATGTTCTTTGAGCTCTTAACAAATCTGAGCTGGTGAGATGAAACGGACCGACGGATCAAACCTTCAGAAAACTGATGGAGAAAGACGAGAGGAAGAACAGAGCGAAGGAGAGAACAAGAGGAATCTTCCAGAACAGACAGAAGAATCTTGTCTGATGTAATGCTTCAGGATTGTACTATGAGTCATCAAAATCAAATGTGTATTTGTATTAATAAAAAAATATATATACATTAGCCAATTTATTTATTTTGGGTAAAATTATATAAACAAACACACATACACACACACTTTTAGTTTTTTTCTTAAACTAATCAATTGCACTTCCCTATACGAATTAGATTAATCTCGATTAATCGCAATTACATGACTGCTGTTTGTAATATTGGATATTGAATGTTGGTATAATTTTTGGTATAAATCTTCTATAATTTTGGTCTTACATCAACAGAAAGTCAGAAACACTGATGACCAAGTTATTTGCAGTAGAAAAGAAACTGTGTTACCGTGTTAAAAACAATTAACAAGATAAAGAATTGAAAATTAATCGCACGTGTTAACGCGTTAATTTTGACAGCGAGTTATTACTTGTCTTTATTTTCACTATTCTCAATATTTTATTTACTTTACATTTTTTAATTGAATTGAATTGAAATTGAATTGAAAAAACCTTTATTAGTCCCACAGCGGGGGACTAATAAATAATTTATTTTATATTATAATAAATTAGGCTCTACACATGTAGAACAAAAGTATTAAAGGTACAAACCATACCAGTCATAAATAAACAACAACTAAATTAGTCAAAGAAAGTCACACATTTGTTAAGTAATAAAAGTCAAATTTTAACAAGTAGTAAAATAAATCTTCCTTTGGAATGAGCAAATGTTACAAAAGGTGAAAAGAATCAAAATAACAAAAAGCAAAAAAATCTAAAGCACAAACAATAAAAGCTCCACAGCAAAACACAGAGAAACCACAAATCCAAAATAGTTCTGCGCAGGAAAATCATTAAGTCAGAGGTTTCGCCCAAAGCCAAGAAATCTGCCCGAGCAAACAAGCCAACGGCGCGTCTGTGTTGGCAGGAAGGCGAGAGGTCAGAGGTCACGTCCTCTCTGGCCTTTGGACGGGCTCCTGATTGCAGTGTGAGTGCGGGTCACAGACACGGTTATATAAAGCCACTGATGATGATGATGATGATGATGATGATGATGATGATGTGTTCTCGAGTCTAAAGATGAAATGATGCTTAATCTCCAACGGTGAGGAAAAGTCTCGAGCTGCTTCAGATCTCACATCCATTACGATGAGAGCACTGATGACACGACAGACAACACACAACACAGAAAGCGACAAATCAACACAAAGACAGACCAATCAGGCCGACAGACAGGCCAATCAAAAGACAGGCAGACAGAGAGGCCAATCAAAAGACAGGGAGACAGAGAGGCCAATCAAAAGACAGGGAGACAGAGAGGCCAATCAAAAGACAGGCAGACAGACAGGCCAATCAAAAGACAGGGAGACAGACAGGGCAATCAAAAGATATGCAGACAGACAATAAAAACGGGAGACAGACAGGACAATCAAAAAAAGAGTGACAGGCCAATCAAAAGACAGGCAGACAGACTGGCCAATCAAAAGACAGGCAGACAGACTGGCCAATCAAAAGACAGGGAGACAGAGAGGCCAATCAAAAGACAGGCAGACAGACAGGCCAATCAAAAGACAGACAGGACAATGAAAAAAAGAGACAGACAGGCGAATCAAAAGAAAAGGAAGACAGAGAATTTAAAGAAAGATAGACAGACCAACCAATAAAAAAACATAAATCCAAAGCCGAATAGACAGATTGGCCAATCAAAGGAAATACAGATAACTAGATTAATTAAAAAAGGAACAGTCAGAACAGGAGGACAGACAAAATTAAACCTGCAATTAACAGACAGGCCAATAAAAAGAGAGACAGACAGGACAATCAAAATAAATAGACAGACAGACAGAGAGAGAGACAGGACAAAAAAAAACGTCAGACAGACAGACAGGCCAATAAAAAGAGACAGACAGACAGAACAATCAAAAGAAAGGCAGACAGAGAGGACAATAAAAAAGGGAGAAAGATAACACAATCAAAAAAAAGAGAGACTGACCAATCAAAAGACAAATTGACCAATAGACTGACCAATCAAAAGACAGATTGACCAAAAAAAAAAAAAGGGTAAAATTTAAAGAAAGACAGACTAACCAATAAAAAAAAACTTGTAAAGCAAAAGATTAATGGACAGATCGACCAATCAAAAGAAATACAGATAACCAGATTTATCTAAAAAGATAAGGAACAGACGGAACAGGAGGACAGACAGAATTAAACCTGCAATTAACGTTACTCTTTCATCTGCTTGGACGAGCAGCAAAGCACAAGCACTAAAAATACTCCTCCGCTCAGAGGAAATAAACAATCGCTCATGCTTTGTGCAGAAAACGAAAAACACGTAATGCGCTTCTGAAACGGACGCTGATGTTCTACTGCAGGATCATATGGAGCCGCGGAAAGTTCTGGAAAGTCCCTTCAGTGGAAAGTCCCTTCCTGAATATTACATTACATTACTCTCCACCGCTTTCTCCCCCGGAGACGCCGCCAGTCACGTGACCTCACGCACACCACATGTGGCGGCCATACGCGGCGTCGAGCCAGATCTGGTCCTAAACTCACATAATACCGTATTTGAGCGAATATTAGCAACCCGTTTTTTTCCTGAATTTTCAACGCTCAAAAACTTGCGGGGTACTTATAATCGCCGATTTCAAATATGCGCGTAAAATATAAGCCCCCGTTTTTTCTGTATTTCAAGTCAGGAACAATCCCTAATAAACAGAAGCATGTCGTGTTTATGCAGCGGCGCGTGTGCGTCTATATATTACAACAAACAGAGACTACAAACCACGAGCTGTTAGCTTAGCTTAGCGCAACCGGCTACAAACGAGTCCAATGTGTCATCGCAGAAAAAGTTGAAAAAAAAAAAACAAAAACGAAGAAAAAAGTAAATCCAAGAATAAAAAATAAATAAATCCAGGGAACAGACACAATCAAAACGCTGGGTCGCTGCACAGGGGATAATAATCCTTCCTCTTCACACGGCGTCAGATAAACAGAGAGCTTGAAATCGACTTCTATTATCTATTATTCAAGTAAAACGATATCAAAATGATACGAGTCACAAGATAGGCTTATTAAATAAAGAAAAAAAAATGTTTTTTAAGAGAATAATAATGTAATTGAACCAGAAACGATAAAAAAAAAATGGAATTGAATTTTTATTTTGTGTCTGAAAAATTAGGAGGGGGTGCCTAAATTCGCGTTAATACGCTCTGTCTTTCCTTTTTTATTATTTTAAAAGATTTGCTGAATTTTAACGGAAACTATCCACATTTTAGATTAAAATGAACGAGTGGTTCAGGAAACATGATAAAAAGACATTCTACAGAATCTACAGAGAGGAAAACCCAAGTGACAAGCAAGACACAGGAAAGGTCAAGCAGACAAGCTCCTATAGAGCGGATGCTGGCATCTACCAGCCCCCGAACCCTGGCACGCCTCCTAGAAAACCCTTCTGTGTCGGGTAAACAGAGCCGCGTGGCCACCGCTGACCTCTGACCCTCAGGAGCCCCAGCAGTGATGCTCAGTACTAGAGCCAATTAACTTTGTTTCTTTACTTAAGCACAAATGTAGTCAAGTAGAGAGTAACAAGTACAAAGTAGGCAAAAGTGCTTGAGTATCTGTCTCTTTACTTCACTAGGTTTGAATGTACACTTGGTGTTACTTTGTGCGCGACAAGTGGGCATCTTTATTTTCTACCGCGGTTAATTTCGTGTGAATCCGCGGCTGCTCTTTTTTGCACATTCGAGCTAAACTGAGCCCCTTTTTGTTCTTTTTTCCATCCATTTTGTTCTGCCATTTTTAAACATTGAGGTGTAACATTTCATTTCTACATTAGCAAATACAACTTGAAAAAAAATAAAGAGTTTCTCGTTTTTTTCTCGTTTTTCACATTCCTTGGTGATTTTTGAGCCTAAATTCAGTACGAGAGAAATACTTACATTCTTTTAAAATTATCGTATTAACGTGAATATAAGCAAACCCCCCCCCCCTTCCGCAACTGGTTTTTCAAAAAAATGTTTTTATTAGATTTCTGGTTAAATTGCGCTAATCTAATTCTCTAAAAACTACTACTTATTTAAACTACTTTTTATCGATCCCAACTTGTGACTAACCATTGTGACTAACTTGTGACGCTAACGATTAGCGCAGATCTACCGGATGCAATATTGTTTGACTGTTCAAATATTAACGATTGTATTTAGTTTATTCTTACTTCTTCCAGTGTTAATTTGTGACTGTTATGTGTCGCGTCTCTAAAGTTTCTTTATTTCTGCTATTAAGCCAACAAAAGCTTATACTGTAGCAAGTCAGCTTATGGAACTATTTTTAAAATTATAATGAAAAATGGGGGCTTGTATTTGAAATCGGCGATCATAAGCACCCAGCAAGTTTTTAAGCGTCTAAAATTCGAAAAAAGGGTGCTTATATTCGCATATATTTGTAAATACGGTAGACCACTTTTACTCAAGTCTTCAAGGAATTGGTGGCATTTATAGGAGTAATTTGTACAGAAAGGCATTTGTACTTTTACTCAAGTACGGTCTTTACACAACCATGGCGGGAAACCCAACCAGATCACGCGGGGTCTTTGTCTGATTTAGCACGAATGGAATGTTGAAGCGACTTCAACAAAAAAAAAAGGATTTCGCAGGCACTCCAAATAAGCCAATGACTGTCATTTTGTTGGCGCATTAAACGACGCCGTTAATTGAACCGTACGTCTGCAGCGGGGAAACGCCGAGGAACGTGATCTTCCAGCACGCGGTGTTCTTACACACGCCGACGTTTGACTTTGACAGACGATGTAGAGCTCAGGAAGTCGCTAATAAGCCAATTAAGTAGGTATCAAGGAGTCTGTTACGAATGTGTTCGGCCCAAGACGGGGAAAAACCGGCAATTACTCTTGCAGCGCTCAGTCAGCCTGAAGAACAATCCGGAAGCCGCGGACGGCAGAAAAACCTCTGTAATGAGCAGAGAACAACGGTGGAAAACCAGGAAAAACCCGTGTCCGATCAGGGAAGAGTTCCTCCACTCAGAAGTTCAATCACATAACGTATTTCAGCAAATATAAAAAACCCTTTTTTTTTCGAATTTTTGACGTGGCGGGTGCTTATAGCGGTGCGCGTGTGCGTCTTTAAAAAATACAGTATATACTTTTATTGGCCGAACAGAAATAAGTAAGATTAAACCACGACTGGTTAGCTTAGCTTAGCATTAACCAAAAGGGTACAATGCGTCATCGCAGAAAGAGTAAAAAAGTGAGTCGAAAATGAAGAGCACGGGAAAGGAGTAAAAAACCCAAGGAATAGACACAATCAAAACGCTCAGTCTGGGACACAGAGGATAATAATCCGTTGCTTCAATCCTCTTCACAGCGTCAGTTAAACAGAGAACTCCACGGGCCTCACGCACTTGCTTTTCGCATGCGGACTGGTGCAAAGACTCTTGGGAAATGAAGTTCTGACCACTAGAATCGACTTTTTATTATCCATCATTCAAGTAAAACGATATCAAAATGATACGTGTCACGAATTATGTTTGTTAAATAAAGAAAAAAATTGTATGTTTAGGAGAATATTAACGTAATTGAACCAGAAATGTAAATAACAAATAGTTTTTTTTTGCCTGAAAAATTATGGGGGTGCTTATATCAGCGTAAATACGGTAATATATTTCACATACAGTATATTGTCTGCTCCATAAAGAGCCCTAGGTCTTATTTACAGGCTCAAACACAAGTAGCTTCTTTAAAGTCATGTCACCGGCCATCAATTCAAAATTAAGACCAAAAATAAAAAGACAAACAAATTATCGATATCGATTTTGGTCAATGTCTTTAACCTTTTGACCAAACAGAATGATTGATCGAATAATTATACCTGCCAAAAAAAAAAATGTAAAAAAAAAATCCCCAAAACAATCCAACAGGTTGCGTCCTTAATGTGATTAAAGAAACTATAAATCCTTTGCACTGACGGCCAAACAATAACCATCATCGTATGTGAAGTAGAAATCAAAAGTGACAATTTGAATGTTAAATATTGATCTTTAACACGAGCGACTTTACGATGAAGCCACTAGAGCTTGAGACAAAAGTCGGTTTGAGGCGTTTTGAGCGTAAAAAAAAACGTCCAATGTCGTATCACAATCTACAAGGTCAAAGGTCACACGTCTCCATTACAAAACATCACAGCGAAATATTATTACACAAGAGAGTTTCACGTCTTCTACTGAGTGAGTTTGTGTCCATTTGGCCACTAGGGGCCGTATCAAAATACACCACGTCAACACACAACCACCCGGAGCAGTGGGCAGCGCTGAAGCACAATTTCGATTCCGGGCCACTGAACCGGAGAAGACAAACACTCGTTAATAAACAGCAAGAGAAAGCAGTAAATGAGTCGTTTCCCCCAGGATGGAGTTTATGACTTCAGATTGTTTGGTTTCGCGTTATAAATAGAAGGTCTGAGTTTCCCAGAATCCTCCTGGCACAAGAATCGCCTACTTTCTCCACAACACGAGAAAAATTGTCCTGTTGATTCGGACGTGCTCGGAAACTCTTGCTCCGACGAAACGCCAGAGCGCAGCTAGTGAGAGCTATCCCATAATACTCACGCTGATGAGTGAAGAGTTAGCAGTATTGATTAGTACTGCCAATAGTCAATACAGTTTAC
Organism: Paedocypris sp. Pulau Singkep; assembly: GCA_017309775.1. Lineage (NCBI taxonomy): Eukaryota > Metazoa > Chordata > Actinopteri > Cypriniformes > Paedocypris > Paedocypris sp. Pulau Singkep. Next base: position 1,725,530 of record MU204300.1, on the reverse strand, counting down.
AATGACCAGTTACAGTTATCTTGGATGGAAAAGAAAGAAAGAAAGAAAGAAAGAAAGAAAGAAAGAAAAAAAGAAAGAAAGAAAGAGAGAAATAAAGAGAAAGAAAGAAAAAAAGAAAGAGAAATAAAGAGGAAAAAAGAGAAAGAAAGAAAGAGAGAAAGAAAGAAAGAGAGAGAGACAGAGTGATAGAGAAAGGGAGAGAGAGAAAGAAAAAAAGAAAGATAGAAAGAAAGAAAGAAAGAAAGAAGAGAGAAAGAAAGATGATGACAATAATCACTTAAAAGAAACACCATCACAAATAAAAGACGTCAAGTAAAGACCATAATTATACATTAGCTAAATTTGATTTCAGTCTAATTCAATTCAATTAATTAATGTGTTGGATGGGTTTTATTAAGAGGTTGATTACAATTCCAAACACATTTCAGAAATCACTTCACACACACACACACACACACACACACACACACACACACACACACACACACACACACACGCACACACACAAACTATATTACTTGCAACTATGGAAAATGTTTAAAGGCGTAAGATTTGGCAACCTTATTAAACAAATAAAATATCAAAGTAAAAGCAAATTACAATATTAAAAAAGTGCTTCGAGTTTTAATGTACTGTACACATTTGTACTATTTTAAATACTGTATATGTAAACATGTCAAATTTTGTACTTTAAAAAAAACAACATACAATAAAGAGATAAGAACTATAACTACAGATCAATTTAAGTTTTATAGCTTATAATTGTAATACATAAATTAAACTAGAAAAATAAATGTTAAAACAGGTTTAAATGAATATTATAATTTTACACTTCAAACTACGAAAAAAAAATCAATTTTATAAACACAAAAATCATTCTTTGGCCGTTTTTATCAAACAAAACAGTTATTCCCGAAAAAAAAAAAAACGTATCACGACAAAAAAACCCGCCACCCCACGTTTTGGCCCCAACGGCGAACAGTAACGCATTTCCCCGATGTTTCCACGATGAGATCCCATTGGTCCAAAAATAAACCCACTAAAAACAAAAACCTAATAAGACGTACGTGTCCGAGGCTTTTTGTCGTCACTTTGAGTTTCTGAGCGGTAGTTGTGATTCCATCCCGAGTAAAACGTGTTTAAACGCACGTGTGACATTACTTCATCATCAGCGCTGGAAAGCTCCTGAAAAACAAGATTCCAGAACCAAATGCCTGTGTGTGTGTGTGTGTGTGTGTGTGTGTGTGTGTGTGGTGAAGTGTGAGAATCACTGCACTCAGCAAACCAGTCGGGCTAATGGCGTTCACATCTGTGTGGAGAACACGGCTTCCAGAACCTTCCTCGGCACACACACACACACACACACACACACACACTGACGTGACATGTGACAGAAACTGACGAGTGAATAAGTAAGTAGCAGACTGACTGACAGAAAACAGGGCGAAAAAACGGTCTTTTCCCACAATGCAGCAGTACTTACTACTTCAATGTAGTAAACAAAAAAAAAGTTTATTGAAAAATGGCTTAAATTGCTACAGTATTTCTTGATACATCCAAAATTAAATTGTCAAAAAAAAAAAAAAAAAATTGAGAGCTGAAAAAAAGAGAAACATTGAGGCAAATCTACAGATGTTTTTTTTTTTTTTTTAAACCCATAATTTTAACTGGCTGAATCTAATCTATTATTGCTAGAAATGTTTTTCATATGAATAGACATGAATATAAAAAAGAATAAAATAAATAAAATAAAATAAAAATATTCTTCATAAATCTAAAAAAAAAATTGTCCAAAACAAAAACAAATTAAGAGCTGAAAATTGAGATGAAAAGCCGAGGCAAATCAACAGATGTTTTTTTTAACTGAATACAAATTTTAATCTTTTTTTATTAAATATGATTTCATAAAAACACATTTTTTCCTCAAATTCCACATACATCCTGTTTATTCTGCCAATTGAAATTGCAAAAACTAAAAAAAAAAAAAAAAAAAAAGGAATTCTTTTTAATCTGATGACGCAGACAGTCCATGTCTAGCGTGGGAACAGGTTGTATTAAGAGAAAGACAAAAGTCCTGCGATAAATCCATTAGAGAAGGCCAGTGATTCTCAACTGGTATTGGATTGTAACTGAACTGGAGTGGAAGTCGATAAGACGACAATTTTTAATGGATTAATCAATGAAGTGCAAGAGCATTACTATATACAGCAGAACATCACTCTACTGTTTGAACGGATACAGAAATATATGGAGATCTATAGACATACAGACAAAAGGATGAAGGAATGGACGAAAAGAGAAGAAGAGAAAACTCAGGGAAGAATAGATGGTCAGCGGAATAAATACAGACAGACAGAAACACAGAAACAAAGATGTCTGGACAGAAAAAGAGAGAAAGCTGGGAAGACACTGTATTTAATATTTACCATTTTTTCCCCCAATTTTTTCCACAACTTAGGTTTGATAAATAAAAAAAAATAGTATTTTACAGTTTTACAGAAAATGTATGTAAATTTAGACAGACTTTTTATTTTATTTTATTTTATACCTGAAAAACTAAGGGGTTTTTTTTCTCGTAAACACGTTATACAGATGAAAGCTTAGTTTGATATATACATGATTAGAAAGACAGATGAGTGAATAAATAAATGGAGCACAGAAAAGAAAGACGCATGTAGAGACAGAGAGAGAGAGAGAGAGAGAGCAAGCATAAAAAGACAGGAAGATGGATGAATCGATGATAAACGGAGAAGAGCAACCATCCTTCAGTGGCCGCGGAACTGCTTTCAGACTAAACAAATCTGACATTATAAGCTCCGAACAAAACAAAAACAAAGCGATGAAGAGCAGACGAGGAGCGGAGCGTCGGACAGAATTACAGCGCAGGAGAAGAAAAAAAAATCGTAATTTCAGATCATTTGACGGCAAGAACACGACCTGCCGAAATCCTGCCAAGTTTAGCGAATCTAGGTCAGGCAACGGGAAGAACAGACGCGAGCGAGAGAAAAAGACTGGATGAGTCTGAAGAAGAAGAGGAGGAAGAAGAGAGTGATACTTGCTTCTAGAAGATTGAGCATTAGGCGCTAATGCAGCTTCCAAACCTTTGCACTTTGCAATAGTTGAATCGTTAATCAGTTCGCAAAAGAAACGCAACATGGAAGATAAAAGTCATGGAATGATGATGGGTGGATGGATGGATGGACAGTTTTGGTGAATGAAATTGAAAAAGGAGAGATGATGGATGGATATATGGATGAATGAACTGACCGTTTTGGAGAATGAAATTGAACAAAAAGAGAAGGATGGATGGATGGATGAATGGACGGAAGGATGGATGTATAGATGGATGGACAGACTGCTTTGGAGAATGACATTGAATAAAGAGATGACTGATGATGGAAGGACAGATGGATGAATATAAGGATAGAAAAATGGATGGACGGACCGTTTTGGAGTAATAAAATTGATCAAGAAGAGATGATGGATGCTAAAAATAGACAGAGATATATGACTGAAGGATGCACGAATAGTGGGAAAAATAAACGAAGACAAAAATGATGGAAAAAAGGTTGGAAAGTTAATGTAAAAACAGAGAAAAAAACAGAATACTGATGGATGGATGAGAGATGAATCCAAAATAAAAAGCCAAAGAAAGATTGATTGAGAGATGTAGAATCAGACCAAAAAAAAAAAGATTGATTGATGGGAAAATAGACTGATAGAGAGAGATGATAGACAGACAAGTTAGACAAAGACGAATAGATGGGCAAATAGAAAGAAATGCAGAAGTATAAAAAAAGAGAAAGATGGAGACAATAATGCAGAGATGGGGAAAAAACAGGAGGTGTGAAGTACCGGAGTGAACTTTAAGAATTGTTGTAAATGTTTTAAATATTTTTGGCTACTTTGTATTTGTACTGAGTATCAAAAACATAAGCAACTTTTTTAAATTCACGCAGTCCCAATAAATTCACGCAATCAATAAAGTACAAGTGCAAATACAAATCTCAGTGTTTCAATATCTAATGGAATTTTTCCATTTTTTTTATCAATTCTATTACTCATATGTATTATATTTATAAAATTTACAAAAAGACCTAAAATAACCAAGTCTATTTACTCAAGTACTTTACACCCTTGAAGACAAAGTTTAATAATTACTAATTAATGTAAAAGTAGTTTTAAAACAATTACCTAAACGTTATAGAGAGGCTCTGGTTATTATCAGGAATTTCATAAATCATCTTTTCATAAATCAACTTTTGAATTGTTCATCTTCAAACTTGTGTGTCGTGTGGGTGTGTTTGAGGTGTGAACCAATCAGAGTGGCTCTCAAATTTTGCAAAACCAATTAAAAATAATTGAATGTAATCATAAATGACAATGCATATAAGATGACGATCAATTGAATAGCAACTAAATACATCAATAAACAAACGAAGTGATGCATGTAATTATTAACTGATTTTAAAACTACTACTTAAAAAAACATTTTAGAAATTTGTATCTGATTTTTATCAGGGATTTCATAAATCATCAGAATGAAATGTTTCACTTTTGAATAATGCATCTTCAAACTTGTGTGTCTTGTGGGCGTGCTTAAGGTGTGAACCAATCAGATTCGCTCTCAAATTATGCAAATCTAAGAAAAACAGCTGAATAGGAAAAATACGTAACCATATATGACAACGCATATAAAATGTCAATCAAATGAACAGCAATTAAATACATCAATAAATCCGACTCAAACTGATTTTACAACAACCAAAAAAAATGCATTTTCTAATATATTTTTTTATAAAATAAAAAAAATAACCTAAAAAAGCTTTGCCAGTTAAACTCTTTAAGTCTCTCACTCAAACGAAGCAGTTGCATGATAGATGACAAAACCACTTCACGCATTAGTAAAATCACACTCAAATATCAAATATCACAAAAAAAAAAAAAGCTAAATAAACGTGCGAGAGTGAGAGCGATTCATAATTAATGACTCCGTCTCCATTACAGAAACTCAATTCTGCTCTCTAGGTTTCCGCCGCTGATGGTTAATAACGCTGGAGTCGTTTAAGGGCGGGACGCTTTCACATATTTAATGAGGATTTAATAAGCGGGTTTCCTGTTAAGAGTTGGAACGAAGGCGAGAGGACGAGATTCAGATTGGGAAGTGATAGTTCTGCAGATCAGCTACAAAATCTGGCAAAATGTCACCGACGTACAAACTTGATTTGCTGTAGACCACACATGCATAAATGGAGAGGTGGATGGATGGTTGGATGGATTGATAATTGGTGAGATGGATGGTTAGATGGATGAATGTATGATCCATAGATAGTTGGATAGATGATGGATGGATGGATGGATGGATAGATGGAAAGATGAATGGATAAAATGATGGATGAATGTGTGATCCATTGAAGGTTGGATGGATTGATAAATGGATTGATGGATGGATGGATAAATGGTGAGATGGATAGATGGATGGTTAGATAGATGGAAAGATTGTTGTTGATGGATAGATGTTCCATAGATTGCTGGATGAGTAGATATTTGGTGACATGGTTGGTTGGATGGATGGATGGATGGATGGATGAATAAATGGATGATCCATAGACGGTTGGTTGAATGGATGGATCGACAAAAAGATGATTGGATAGATAAATGGGATAAATGGATAGAAATAGGATAGATATGGGATGGATGGATGGACAGATAGATAGATAAAAATGTTCCTCTGTATTGTAATGTATCTTTATACATGAACATTCAAGCTACATAAACACGAGAGCAAAAAAAGAGAGGAAAAAAAGAAAGGAGCGATGGAGAAAAAGAAACAGAAAGCAGAAACAAGAAGAAATAAGAAGAAAAGGAGAAAGAGACAGACAAGACAGAGAGATAGAGAGAGGGAAATTTGGAGAAAGAGATATGGAAGGGGAGAAGAGAATAAAGGGAGAAAAAAGAGACAGAGAGAGAGAGAGAGAGAAATGAGCTAAGCTGTGTGAGCAGAAGATGTGATTGAGCGGACCTGGTTCTGGTTTGAGTTTAGTCCGGTCCAGCGCCGCTTTTATCCGTCATGTGGGTTTAGGGACAGATCTTTCATCTTCGCTCTCAACTCCTCCGCTACTCGCTGCAGAACAGAGCCAATCAAGCGAGGCGATGGGCGGATCTACAATCACCGTCGCCGACCTCAAAGTTAACAACACAACGTGGAATGATGGCTTCCACATGAGCTGACGTTCCTTTAGCGGCCACACACACCACAACATGAACGTTTGGGCCCATCGTTACTATTCCAAATGTCCAAACAAGCTCACAAGAAACAGCATCCAATCAGAAGCCAGCTCACAGAAATTATAAATAATCAGTGAGCAATGTAACTAAAACAGTATCCAATCAGAAGCCAGCTCACAGAAAGTATAATTCATCGGAGAGCAATGTAACTGAAACAGTATCCAATCAGAAAGCTAGCTCACAGAAACACTGTCCAATCAGAAAACAAGCTCAAAGAAACATTCAATGAGAAAACAAGCCCATAGAAACAGTATCCAAGCATAAAACAAGCTCACTAGAAACATTACCCAATCATAAGCTAGTTTATAGACACAGTATCCAATCATAAAACTATCTTAAAGAAACAGTACCCAATCAAAATCAAGCTCACAGAAACGTTGTCCAATCAGAAAATAAGCCAGCAGAAATTGTAATTAATCAGAAAGTAACCGAAATGTAACTGAAACAATACCCAATCAGAAAGCAAGGTCACAGAAATATTCAATGAGAAAACAAGCTCAAAGAAACAGTATCCAATCAGAAAACAAGCTTACAAGAAACAAGATCCAATCATAAGCTAGCTCATAGAAACAGTATCCAATCAGGAAACAAGCTCACAAGAAACATTATCCAATCATAAGCTAGCTCATAGAAACAGTATCCAATCAGGAAACAAGCTCAAAGAGTCGGTATCCAATCAGAAGCAAGCTCACAGAAATTCTAACTAATCAGAAAGCAATGTAACCGAATCAGAATCCAATCAGAAAGCAAGCTCACTAACACGATACCCAATCAGAAGGCAAGCTCGCAAAATAGAACACAAAATACTCATTCAGAAAGCAGAATATAAAAAAATAGATCAATGAGAAGTAACACTGTTGTAATTCCATTGTAATGTGGGTGAAGGCAGGGTTGTGTGTTTGTAGCATCGACACGCCCGTAACAAAGCGAACTAGCCACGCCCGACTCCGCCCCTCCGAATCGATTCTCGCCGGATCTCAAAACACGTCGCTGGTTTCGAGTCTCGAATTCTGAAATAATGTTGAGTAATGCGCAGCAAACAGCAGAGTGGTTTATTGACATTAGACCGACATGTCGATGCATTACGCCGTCCCTCGCTCATCATTTATTCAGTTCTCATAAAAAAAACAACAACTGGACGCTCAGAAAGAGCCACACGTGTAGAGATGCATCATCTGCACCTTATACATCCATAGTTCACCATTAAACTTTAAAAGCTACACACAGGCGCATCATAAACCCTGCATTACCGCCTGCACCTGAACATTAGCCCCGCCCACAAGATAAAAATGAATACATTAAAGCCAAACTGTGCTCTCGCCATCAGTGAGTTTTTTTTTTAAACGTTAAAATAAAAAGATGTTAAAGTCAAACATATACTAAACGAAGTGTAAAAAGTACCCAGACACCACACTTGAGTAAAAGTACATATTCCCTATTGTAAAAATCCCCCATTTCAAGTTAAGGAACCTTTAATAAAATAAAATAAATATCCATTACAAGTTAATGAACATTTAATAAAATAAAATAAATATCAACCAGCACATTCAGCCTTGTCAGCCCAAGAAATGAACCGTGGTAGAAAGAAAAAAAAAAACCGTGGTGAAAAAGTCACAATGTAACTTTAAGCGTCCCTTCAAATGTAGTAAAGATGGGAGTAAGATACAGATACTCAATCACAAATGTAGTCAAGTAGGGAGTAACAGTTGCTTCTATTTTTGATACTCAGTACAAGAACAAAGTAAGAGGGAGGGAGAACGGAGGGGGAGGGAGAAAAAGAGGGAAGGAGGGAGGGAAGAAAAGAAAAAAGGAGAGAAAGAAGGAGGGAGACAGAGGATTGAGAGAGGAGGGAAGGAAAAAGAGAGAAAAAGAGAGTGAGAGAGAGAATGAGGGAGGGAGAGAAGGGAAAGAGGAGGGGGGAAATAAAGGGAGACAGAGAGGGAGAGAGAAAAAAGAGAGGGAGGGAGAGAGAGAGAGAGAGAGAGAGAGAGAGAGAGAGAGAGAGAGAGAAAGAGAGAGAAATTGAGGGAGTTGAGGAACAAAAACAGAGGAAAAGATGGATTGAAGATACATAAATCAATTTTGAAAAATGAAAGTGAAAACGGTCTGCGCAAATATTCACGGTAGGAAAAAAATCACAATGTAACGAGTAACGTTGAGTGTCCATTCCAATGTAGTGGAGTAAAGTTACAGATACTCAATCACTAATGTAATCAAGTAGTGAGTAAAAGTTGCTTAAATTTTCTGTACATAGCAGCGAAAAAATACTTGAGTAAAGTAGCGATGTCCATTTACTCAAGTACTGAACACACATTTCAACTATTGCGAGAGTTTAGGACGTGAAACAACAAACAAACAACCATCTAGTCTTCGTAAGTGCTCGAGCAACAGCCAATAAGAAGCCAGTTCTTGAAAAATGACTTGTTCGTATCAATCTATAACTTTAATGTGAGCTTGTACGCCTATAATTATCCTCATTATTATTATGTTTTAAAACGGCTGGAACCAAGTAACCGTGTAGTGTGAAAAACATGGTACACACAAAGCACAATAAATAAACCGTTGGTATAAGTTTGGGATTAAAATTCATATAAAATGTTTAATTTTAAAGTTGAGTTGAATTTTTTTTACGTAAATTGATAATGTATGGAGATAGATCTGCTTCAGACACAGTACACAGAAGAGGGTGATGATAGACAGACAGATAGTGCTGTCAGACGTGGAATTCCTTTTTGTTTAAGTTAATAATTAAACAGTTAAATCATTCATATGGCAACTCCCAAAAAACATTAGCGCGACAATGCAAACCTCATAATTCAAAAACGCCATTAAATGTTGGAATTTATATTCTTATTTTTTTATATTTATGTTTAAATTTGTCTTTCACTCCAATAGTTAATTTATTTTAAAAAAATTAATCAATCAAATAAAACAGCATCAACAGACAGAAACTAAAGCAATAAGGGGAAAAGAAAAGGACCGAACTCCGTACATTAGCCGCACACACGCATACGGTGTGTCCGGGAATGCTGGGAATCATAAATCCGGATTAATTGCTCCTGTCGGTGTCTGGACACGGACTGGGAACTCCGGGAGTGCTGGATGAGAATCACACGGATCCTCCTCTGTTAGAAGAGAAGCCAGAGCTGATAATCAACACAATCCGTCTCCAAACCCCCAGGAATCCTGACGTAACCCGGAACCAAAGCAAAGGTGGGAAAGATCCGAGTCGCAGCTTCATGTTTAATAAAACACTGGTGTCCTGAAGATGAAGAACTCCAACAGAACACGTCTGACCAGCTCACCGTCTAGAACCGATTACTGTGGCATTTACTCTCGCTTTTACTTCTCGCTCTACAAGCCCGTGAGAGAAGACGGAGTGAAACTGACGGAGGACTTGAATCTGATTCTACACACAGAGGGTTTGCCAGTAAATTGTGCGTTGGGAAAACTAAAGTCATGAAACTGAAACGATAAAAGTAACTATACCACTCTACAAAGCACTGGACACTATACAAATACTGTACACTGTTCAGACGAGAGAGAGAAAGAGAGAGAAAGAGAGAGAGAGAGAGAGAGAGAGAGAGAGAGAGAGAGAGAGAGA
>MU204300.1:1689886-1704886 GCA_017309775.1 Paedocypris sp. Pulau Singkep | reverse complement strand
CGTTTAAACTTAATAAAAGTTTAAAAATTATATCTTTAAAATGTTTCCAAAACACAAAAACACTGTATTTTTTAAGCGAAATAGCCGATTATTATAGTAAATATACTGTACATGTTGAATTAATATACTAAATGTAGAATTATAAACAAATTATCCATTTTGGTCAATTTTTTAGTCTTGTAAAAATTGATTTAAAGGAAAGGATGGAGTGAGAGAGAGAGAGGGAGAGGAGGGAAGGAAAAGAGAGGAAAAGAGAGAGTTAGAGGAGAAAGGGGGGAAGAAAGGAACGAAGGAAAGAGAAAAGGAGATAATGAGTGAGGGAAAGGAAAAAGGGAGAGAAGCAAAGAGAGAGGGAGATAAAGAGGGAGGAAGGAAGAGAGAAGAAGAAGAAGCAAAGAGAGAGTGAGAGAAAGAGGGAGGGAAGAAAAGAGAAATAGAGAGAACCAAAGAGGGAGGGAAGGAAAAAGAAAGGGAGAGAGACAATGAAAGAGAGAGAGAAAAAAGGGATGCAAGGAAAGAGAAAGGGAGAGAAAGAGGGAGGGAAAAGAGATAAAGAAAGAGAAGCAAAAAGAGAGGGAGAGAAAGAGGGAGGGAAGGAAAGAGAAAAGGAGAGAAAGAGGGAAGGGGGAGAGAGAGAGGAGAGGGAATGAAGAAGAGGAGAAAAGAGAGGGAGTGGAGGGAAAAGAAACGATGGACAAGATTGAAGATGTATAAATCAATCAAACGATGAAAAAAGTGAAAACGGTGTGTTTGACAGACAGACAGAGAGATTAATACGATGGACAAACGAATGAACGGATAAAGAGAGAGACAATCAGACTCGGCAGCTTCATCCCTTCATCCCACGGCGGATAATCGCCGCAGAACTGCTTATGGAGACAGAGTTTTATGCTAATGCGTCTGCTAGTCTTCCACAAACCTCTTAGCTGCGCGACTCTTCTAATAGTTTGGCGGTAATTACGTAATAATTATCTCCAGACAGCTTCCAACATAAGGAAATTAATTGGGACTGAAGCGGCTCGGCTGGCAGGGTTTAAGGATTATTAATTGCGCGGTGATGACGTTATAAATGAAGGAGACAGATGTTCCTCACCGCTCTCAGGGCCAGTGATGGGTCGTATTTTGGCCCCAGTACGAAGACCTTGTGGCCTTTCCTCACAACGCCACTGTAGACGCGAGCGAACGCCACGAAATGCTCTTTGTCCTCGGGTTCGGCCGCCACTTTCTCCTCCGTCTGCGCACACAACACATCTGCAGGGAAGGATGGACAGAATCAAACACTCCGTCATCCTGGTGCAGGACACACAAGATTACACAATAAACACACGTGGGTTTGTGAACTAAACACAACTGACAGTGCGTGTCTAGGGTCTCTCCTTGCCTCAGTCGTCTCTCCTCTTTCTCAGTGATCTGTCTGCTTTCTCTGTGGTCTGACCTTTTCTTCAATGGGCGACCTTTTCTCTCTTCTCTCAATGGTGTCTCTCTTTCCTCAATTGTGTTGCCCTCTTTCCTCAATTGTGTCTCTCTTCTCTCAATGGTGTCTCTCTCTTCTCTCAATGGTGTCTCTCTCTTCTCTCAATGGTGTCTCTCTTTCCTCAATGGTGTCTCTCTCTTTCCTCAATGGTGTCTCTCTCTTTCCTCAATGGTATCTCCACTTTCCTCAATGGTGTCTCCACTTTCCTCAATGTTGTCTCTCTCTCTCTCTTTCTCAATGGGTTCTCCTCTTTCCTCAATGTCTCAACTTTTCCTCAATGGTGTCTCCACTTTCCTACAATGTTGTTTCTCTCTCATCCTCAATGGTGTCTCCACTTTCCTCAATGGTGTCTCCACTTTCCTTAATAGTGTCTCCACTTTCCTCAATGGTGTCTCTCTCTTTCCCAATGACCTCACCTCTTTCTCAACAGTGTCTCCACTTTCCTCAATGGTGTCTCTCTCTTTCTCAATGACCTCACCTCTTTCTCAACAGTGTCTCCACTTTCCTCAATGGTGTCTCTCTTTCTCAACAAATTTTCTTCTTTCCTCAATGGTGTCTCCACTTTCCTGAATGGTGTCTCTCTTTTTCTCAATGACCTCTCCTCTTTCTCAACGAGCTCACCTTTTTCTCAACAGTGTCTCCACTTTCCTGAATGGTGTCTCTCTTTTTCTCAATGACCTCTCCTCTTTCTCAACGAGCTCACCTTTTTCTCAACAGTGTCTCCACTTTCCTGAATGGTGTCTCTCTTTTTCTCAATGACCTCTCCTCTTTCTCAACGAGCTCACCTTTTTCTCAACAGTGTCTCCACTTTCCTCAATGGTGTCTCTCTCTTACTCAATGACCTCTTCTCTTCCTTAATGGGAAGAACTTTCCTCTCCACTTTCCTCAATTGTGTCTCTCTCAATGGGCTCTCCTCTTCCTCAATGACCTCCCCTCTTCCTCAAATACCTCTCCTTTTCCTCAAAGGGCTCTTCTCTTCCTCAATGACCTCCCCTCTTGCTCAAAGACCTCTCCTCTTCCTCAATGGGCTCTCCTCTTCCTCAATGATGTCATTCTCTCTCATCTGTCTGACTGTTTTCTCATTGGCTTCTCCTCTTACCCAATTTGTTCTCCTCTTTCCCAATGATGTTTCCACTTTCCACAACGTGTCTCTCCGTTTCTCAAGGGTGTCTCCACGTTCCTAAAGGGTCTGTCTGCTTTCTCAATGACCTCTCCTCTTTCTCAATGCCTCCACATTACTCAATGATGTCTCTCTCTCTCTCTCAACAGGTCTGTCTGCTTTCTCAATTGGTCCTCCTCTTTCCTAATGGTGTCTTCACTTCCCTCAATGGTGGCTCTCTCTTTCTCAATGGTCCGTTTGCTTTCTCAATGATCTCTGTCCTTTCTCAATGGCGTCTCCTCTTTCTTAATCAGTCCTGATTCTCAACATCCTCTTTCTCAAATCTCTCCTATTTCTCTGTCCTCAACGTCTCACTCGACTTTCTCAACAGTATTTTCTCCCTCAACGACCTGTCCTCTCGTCTCCAAAAGAGGAACAAACCAAGGTGTTGTTTTTACCAGTGCCGGTGGCTGTGGATGAGTCTGCGGGGTCTAGATCTCGTGACTCGGCGCTTCCTGCGTTCTGATTGGCAGCCTGTCTCTCAGCATGGCGCTGGCGGGCCTGGTCCCTTCGTTGTGCGATCTCTTCCTGGCTCAAAGGCCTGGAGGTGTGGAAACAAAACACAGCTTAACCTACAGGTGAAAGGGCGGTGGACAGACTCAGCAAACAGTGGGACGACAAATACCGTATATACGCAGATATGAGCACCCCCCTTTTTTTTTAATTTTCAGATATGCATGTAAATATAAGCGCCCATTTTTTCGTATTTCAAGTCAGGAACAATAACAAATAAACAAAAACATAATATAACACTGGAAGAAGTAAGATTAAACTTAATCTAAAAAGAGACTACAAACCACGACTTCTTACTGTATCTTAGCGCAACAGGCTACAAACGAGTCCAATGTGTCATCGCAGAAACAGTAGTCGAAACAGTAAAAAATGAAGAACAACAGCCAGTAGTAAAAAATATCAGGATAATAATAGGAATATTCCTTCAATAATAGGACCAGACACAATCAAAACGCTGGGTGGCTGCACAGGGAATAATAATCCTTCCTCTTCACATGGCGTCAGATAAACAGAGAGCTTGAAACAGGCCTGAGCTCTGAGCATGTGCGGAGTCTGACTGGAGAGCAAAGGATCTTGGGACATGAAGTCCTGATCACTAGAAAGTACTTCTTGTTATCTATTATTCAAGTAAAAAAATATCACAATGATACGACGTAATGATACGTCACAAGTTAGGTCTATTAAATTAAAAAAAAAAAATGTATACATTCATACAAATTAATTCAAATTCATACATTAAAAAAAAGATTTTAATTTTGTGCCGGAAAAATCAGGGGGGTGCATGTACGTGGTGTGCTTATATTGGAGTAAATAACATATCTCCGTGTGAAATGATCTGAAGACAATACAGTACTGTGACTAATGCATAATGAAATACACAAGGGTTTTTCAAAGGGCTCAAACTAAAAAAGTAGCAAGCTCAAACAGGGAAGAAACAAACAATAGTCTTTTATTTATGCCGTGAAATTAAACTAAAATGAAAAAAAAAAATCCTCATTTGTAATCAATCTGACTTAACGGTATCGACTGTAAATAAAGCTTGCAGAGAGAGTGATGGATTTAACGAGGGTGAGAGAGACGCAAAGACGTTTAGATTAATGGATGAATAGACACGACAGAATGAACCGATGAAAGGATTAGATGAATGGATGGACAAATCGATTAGCGGGTTGGGTGGACTGGGAATGGATTTATCGCCACAGAGAGACAGACAGATCTGGATCTCAAAAATCTAAATGTGTGGACGGATAGACAGATTAGGAGATGAACGAATTGGTAGATTGTGTGTATTGATGGAGATCAGACAGACAGAAGAAGAGGTTAGACTTAGTTGGAGACGCACGAATTTGGGGAAAAAAAAAGAAAAATGTCCATTATTTATCTGTGTTCAAAAAATAGAGGAAAAAAAGAGTCCGTTTAAAAAATAAAAAAGCAGAGACTGAATAGACGATCAGAGACGGAGACAAAACTGCTACTGTAACAATCCACCACGAATGAACTTCTTTGGAGTTGCTTCACGTTCAATCCCTCCTTTTTTCGCCACCTCACGTCTTTTCATTTCCTTTTATTAATGGTTCAACCATGTCGCACATCTCAAGTGTTTCACTTCACTCTTTCTCGGAATTTGCGGGTCCTTTCCTTTTCAGAAGTCAGAACATGTCGCTTCCCCGCGATAATGGAAGCAGCATGAAGCGGTTTTCCGAGCTCGGCCGCGGCGGCCGCTAAGACGAGAACCGGAACGTTCTACACGCGCACATTAGCAATGACGTAAGGAGTGAAACGGGGAAAAAAAGCCAAGTGTTTCGGAATCTGTATTGGGTTTCGGAATGTCTTCTCTTTCTTTCCAGCCTTCCCAACAGAAATGCAAAAAATCCAACATATATAAAAAAATAAATAAATACATTTCAACACATTAATGCACTTTTTCAATTTTCGATTATTTTCCAATTATACGATATTTTAGCTTTTAGCTGAGATTGATAAATCTATCAATAAAGATGATCAAAATCCTATTATTAATAATATGCATTAATAATTTTCTTAACACTTTTTACAAAAATGAAATTAATTGATCATTTTACAACCTTAAAACTACAAAAACGTTTTGTCTCGATCGCGTACTAGAACATTTAAGAATCCCTTTAATAGACCTTTAATTCCATTACTTTTTCTAATTTTGATTATTTTTCGATTATACGATATTTAGCTTTTGCTGACATTGATAAATCAATTAATACAGATGATCAAAACCATAATATTACAGTGTATTAACAATATTAATGCTTTTCTTAACATTTTGTACAAAAAACGTTCCAGCATTTAAGTATAGGGATGTGGGAGATACAAGAAAATGTGCAAGGGGGGGGTACAAAAAAAAAAGAAAAAAAGAATAGAAGTACAATAAAAACAAGATATGCAGATAAAATATGTTATGCTAAATGTGCAAAGGGAAATACAATAAAAGACAAAGAATAGAAATATGATTAAATATAATATAATATATAATGCTAAAATATGAAATATTAATAAAAATACAAAATTACAAATACAGAAAATTTCAAGATAAAAAATATTTTATGTCTTTAATAGACATTTGCATAAAATGAAAAATGTGGATAAAACTGTATGTACATTTGTGCTTGTTTATGCAAAGTTGTGTGTCCGATTCCACGTGAAACGGTGACGTTAATAATATTTAAGAGCTGTGAATGGCACCATGGGAACAGTAAAAGGATGCGACTGAATCTCATCTGAGAAAGAACGATCCGGGCAAAGGCATTTCTCTTCTTCGTGCTTGTCCGCACGCGAGCGCCAAAAAGCCAAACCAATTTTTCTGCCCACCAACTGCCTCGTGCCATTAATAAAAGCCCCCGAGAGCGGCAGCCAATCAGAGGCGGCGGCGTGTTAGCGCTCCACGAGAAGCATGTGTAAGAGCGGCTGACAACACTCCCACACACAAATCACACAAACACACACTGACCCACATTGATCATCGCTATGGCAACCCCAAAGGTGAAGGAATGTGTGTTGGGATTTCAGTTCATTCAGTTGAACAGAAGAAAATGGAAAAAAAAAAACACTAACAAAACGAAACAAAATCACGGACTTGACCGGACGCGGAACCATAAAGAGACGCTTAACCTCGCAAAAACGCTACTTTACAAATTCATTACAACATTCAATATATTATAGAATATATATATACTATATAAACATCTTTATATTACAAATTTGAAGTGGCACCACCGTTTTTAGTATTTTCGACGCTGAAAAACTTGGGGCGTGCATATAATCGCCAATTTCAAATATGCCCCAATTATAAAATAAACAGGCCTGAGCTTGAAGCAATTGCACTGAGCAGGGCGGAGTCTGACTGGAGAGCAAAGGATCTTGGGAAATGAAGTCCTGACCACTAGAATCGACTTTTTGATATCTATTATTCAAGTAAAACGATATTAAAATGATACGAGTCACAAGTTAAATTTTATTAAATAAAGAAATTATTAGAGAATTTTAACGCAATTGAACCAGAAACGTTAATAATAAAAAAAAAAACATTTTAAAGAGCAATTTTCTTTTATTTTTATATTGTGCCTGAAAAATCAGGGCTTATATTCGTGTAAATACGGTAAAATGTCGACAGGACGACAGGCCTTCAACATCATAAAAAAGCAAGTCTGGAGGCAAACGAATACATGAACTATATGTATTACAGCCAAACTGTGTTTGAATAAAGCGTCTGCACAAATGACTATAAAGTAAAGTAAAGAATAAAGCTGTGTTCATATACACCAGGCTGCCTGTAAGCCGAGCTGAAATCTGAGACGCGTTTTGCTTTATGTCTTTTCTCTCGGTATCGCCTCCCGAGGTCAAAGGTCATGCGATGGAATCAGGCCGTCTCCACACTCGCGTCCTCACACACGACCGCATTCAGCGACGCTGTTTTGAAAGAAAATATGAAGGGAGAGATGGTGGGCGAGTTAAGAGCAGGACTAGTAAACAATGATGTCATTCTTTACATCTGGAAAATGCCTGGGAAAGATTCCAGCGTAAATAACCAGAGATGTTTGACCGCTTGACACACTAAACTACCAGTCCATCTGTAACCACCTAGACCAGAGGAATCTAAACTCTTTTAGTGCCGAGTGTATTACATGAGAACATTTTTTTAACTCACTCGGCAGAGCGGAGGGAGGGATGGGGGGATGACCACGGCAGTGAAGGAAGATACAGAAAGGGGCAAAAAATAATGAAAATGTGTGTTTGTGTGAGAGAAAGTCAGTTTGAGAAAAGTACAGTGGGAAACTAACGGACAGATGAGAGAAAAGGAGACAGATTAAGAGAAGCATACAAAGAAGAAGAGGGAGAAAAATGAATGAAAGAGGGATTGAAAGAAGCATACTGAGAAAGAGAAGAAGAGAGAGAGAAATGAGAGAGATTGAGTGAAGCATACTGAGAAAGAGAAGAAGAGAGAGAGAAATGAGAGAGTTTGAGAGAAGCATACTGAGAAAGAGAAGGAGAGAGAGAAAAATGAGAGAGTTTGAGAGAAGCATACTGAGAAAGAGAAGGAGAGAGAGAAAAATGAGAGAGTTTGAGAGAAGCATACTGAGAAAGAGAAGAAGAGAGAGAGAAATGAGAGAGTTTGAGAGAAGCATACTGAGAAAAAGAAGGAGAGAGAAAAACGAGACAGTGAAATTGAGATTGAGAGAAGCATACTGAGAAAGAGAAGAAGAGAGAGAAACATAGTGAAAGTGTGATTGGAAGAGTGAGAGAGGAAAAAGGGGATTGAGAAAAACAACCTGAGAAAGAGAAAAAGAAAGTGAGAATAAGGGAAGCATACTGAGAAAGAGAAGAGAGGAAAAAATGAGAGTGAGATTGAGAGAAGCACACTGAGAAAGAGAAGAGAAACATGAGAGAGTGAAAGTGAGAAGAGTGAGATTGAGAGAGTGAGAGGAAAAAAGGGGGAAGCAAGGGTAGAGCCAGACATAGTGAGAGTGAGAGAGAGAAAGAGAGAGAGAGAGAGAGAGAGAGAGAGAGAGAGAGAGAGAGAGAGAGAGAGAGAGAGAGAGAGAGAGAGAGAGAGAGACGTAGAGAGGGAGGATCACTTCAGGTCAGGAAGGAAATTTAAGCCAGGATACCCTGCCCGATTTAAGCCAAAAGAAAAACATGAGACTGGGGCCGAGTGTGTGTGTGTGTGTGTGTGTGTGTGTGTTTTGAGGACTGTGAGTAGATAGGAGGTTAAAGAGCGAGAGAGAGAAACTAAACAGTCTGGAGCGTTGTGGAGTGAAGGAAGCACTATGATGTTAGACTGAATAAACAGCGCTGCATTACCGCCGCACGGAGATTCTTCCCTTCACAAATCCAGCTCATCCTACACACACACACGGGAAAACCAGCTGATCTACACCCAGTCACGCCGAAATAACGCCATCTCAATTACCCGTCTATTCACTCGCCCATGAAAATGATGGACGAATGGATTGGTGGGTGGATGGATGGATGGGTGGGTGGGTGTGTGGATGGGTGATTGAATGGGTTAATGGGTGGATAAATGGATGGGTGGGTGTGTGGATGAATGGTAGGCTGGGTGTGTGGATGAATAGATGGGTGGATAAATGGATGGGTGGGTGTGTGGATGAATGGATGGCTGGTTGGTTGTGTGGATGAATGGATGGGTGGATGAATGGATGGGTGGGTGTGTGGATGAATGGATGGGTGGGTGTGTGGATGAATGGATGGGTGGGTGTGTGGATGAATGGATGGATGGGTGGATGAATGGATGGGTGGGTGTGTGGATGAATGGTAGGCTGGGTGTGTGGATGAATGGATGGATGGGTGGATGAATGGATGGGTGGGTGTGTGGATGAATGGATGGCTGGGCAGATGGATGGGTGTGTGGATGAATGGATGGGTGGGTGGGTGGATGGATGTGTGAATGGGTGGATGGATAAATACACTGTATTTATTACAATTCGGGGGAAACCATGCAACCCTGATGGATGGGTGGATAATATCACACATGTTGTTTAGTATAAAACTTTTGAATTAAAACATCTGATTAAATTATCTGACCGCAGACGGAAGAAGAAAAAAAATCGCTTGTAATGCTAGAATATATAATACAAAATATTACATTGCTATAATATAACACAGTCGATTCTGGTTATTAGAACCAAAATGATTGTGACCCAATATGATGGGATTATTCGGAATTGACCGTAAATATATAATGCAGCAAATGTCAGTTTATAGCATCTGCTGCCACATTTCGCTGACAGAGACAAGACTCCACCCCTGATTGATTACGCATTAATTATGCATGGAGTGGGCGGAGCAATGCCTCTCCTTCCATAGAGTGACAATCTATGGCTTATCATGATTTCTCTTACTGTGCTGAAATGACATTTAATAAACAGACATTATGTGTGTGTGTGTGTGTGTGTGTGTGTGTGTGTGTGTGTGTGTGTGTGTGTGTGTCTATATCGGTTTGTATGTGCACTTCATGCTGGCTAAAACTCTAATCGTCAAACTAACACGCGTGGGAAAAGTCAATAAGTAGAGATGAAAATGAATCGATCATCGACGCCGGTGTCATAATGACGTTAGTTACGAGCGTGAGCATCCGTTCGATACGACATCAAGCCGCAAAGACTCGCCGACAACGGTAAAACGGTTTCGTTCAGTGCTGTCAGTCACGGCCACGTTTCCAACTCTTCCTGCCAGCCAATCAGAAGCTCAGAACCACAAGCTGCGCCAGGCCCCGCCCAGGCCCCTCCCTCCACTGTACAGGACAGTGTAAGAATGCAAAATATGCAAATATATGTGAAAATTATAAAAACATGTAAAAATTATTGCTTTTCGTATATTTAAATATATATTTGAAATATTTTTTTTTTTTTTAGGGGAATATTTAGCCTAAAATATTTAGGGGATTTAAGCACCGCCCTGTATTTAGGGGAATATAAGCACCGCCCTGATTTTTCAGGCACAAAAAAAATAAACAATAAATAAAAATAGGGAAAATAATTTCTGGTTCAATTACGTTAATATTCTCCTAAACATACTTTTTTTTTCTTTATTTAACAAACCTAACTTGTGACTCAAACCATTTTGTTATCGTTTTACTTGAATAGTAGAGAACAAAAAGTCGATTCTAGTGGTCAGAACTTCATTTCCCAAGAGTCTTTGCATCTTGTTTTTTTTGGACTGTTTTGACTCTTTCTGCGATGACAAATTGGACCCGTTTGTTGCAATATTGATGATTGTTTTTAGGGTTAGGGTTAGAAAAAATGGGGGCTTATATTTACGACGGAATATTTGAAACTTTTGAAAACAAAAACCCAAGTTTTTGAGCGTCAAAAATTTGAACAAAAAAAAGAGTAGCTTATATTCTCGAAAATACGGTATATTTGAAAGTGATGCTTCAAACACACACACACACACACACACACACACACACAGAGCTTCAAAACATTTGCCCGATTTGAGTTAAATGGTCTGTTAAACACACATACCCACAAACCAACACACATTTGATTATTATTCACACGTCTAAAAAAAAAAAACGGGGGCGTGAATTCAAGCGCAAAATCCCTTTTTTCACTATAATCCTCCATAAAACAGAGTAGCACCAAAAAAAAAAATGGAAAGTGACATGTTTGTGCGATCTGTGTTCATTGTCTGTTTTACGGATGAGGATGATGATGATGATGATAGAAATGGCTTGTGAATTGGCTCATACGGCCCAGCAGTCCTGCAGGCTGTCACCTTCTCCGAGAGGCGAGAAGACAGACAAAGCGCGAGAAGCCAGTGGACAGATGAATCGGGCATGTAAGTGTAAAATCTTGTGTGTGGGTGGAATGTCTGAAAAGACGCAGATGGAAAACAAAGACCCACTCGAGCGCCGCCTCATTTCGCGACATCGTTTCCCGTGGACGATGGAGAGCGTCTGATCTGAGGTCAGTCTGACACGCCGACCACCAAACAAAGAGTCTGAGCGGCGCATGTCCTCAGATCTGAGGTCGCGTGTGGAGTCTGCGGCCCGTCGGACTTACTGAGAGCGCCATCTGCTGGTCACGTTTAACACGTTTAACACTTATCTGACACGGGAAGAGCGTGGATTCGCAGTCCAGCCACTTCGGGAGACGGTGACGTCGAGAAATTATATTAGGACGCGAGAAAATGAAATATCGTTTAGAAACGTCCAAACCAAGTCCACAAAAGCTTTTCCAGCACCATACAGCTGTGGTAAAATATATGTTTAAACATCTGTCTAAATACAATGAAAACCATTTTTACCGAAAACAAACAAATTCACTGTCAATACTAGTTTAAGTACAGTCAATATAAAACAAATGAGCGAAATGCACGAATGACTCAAAATGATTCGATATTGTTCAATGATTTGCATTTTTTTATTAACTGTAATAAGCGGGAACAAAAACGGATAATAAACTGATTTGTTTAAACAGTCAGAGAAATGTTTTAACGCTA
The DNA here is from genome assembly GCA_017309775.1 of Paedocypris sp. Pulau Singkep. Taxonomy (NCBI): domain Eukaryota; kingdom Metazoa; phylum Chordata; class Actinopteri; order Cypriniformes; genus Paedocypris; species Paedocypris sp. Pulau Singkep. The sequence goes on along the minus strand of MU204300.1, from coordinate 1,693,247 downwards.
CATTACTGGCCGTTAATATCCTGTTACTTGAACCTCAAATGATGGAAAACAGAAAAGAAAACTTTTACTTTTCAAGTGAAAATAAATCTACAATTTATGCATTTTAATTTAATATATAAATAAAATTGAATTTAAGCAATGCGACAGTCTTATGCGACGCTACTAAGTGTCAATATTTTACTTCTTTAAAATTACAAAGTAATTATTTTATTTTATACATAAATTTGCGGGAACAAAGACAGATGATAAACTGATTTTTATCTTTTACTTTAGTACCACCACACAGTAGTCATTATTTTCTTTTTCCAATAGCTGTACTGTAACATGATTTCTTTATTACAGTTAATACAATATTTTATCATATTTGTGTGTATAAAAAATTCTGTTTATGAAATGATTTTTATATTTTTACCTGTTTTAAATGTATTTTTTACTGTTTTTTTCAATCAGCCTTTACATTTTGCAACAAAAAACATACTTAATTTATTTTGTAACGACGTTTTATCAAAGTATACACAATAACACATTTTATACCACACACACACACACCTCATTTTCAAAATATCCGGATAACATTAGGTCCAGAGAAGCTGAATTGATCAAAATGTTTTATAATAACAAATGAATTCTAAATTTAAAGAATATCACAAGTCATAAGTTGCAGGGAAGATGTGGAAAAGACATGAAAGTGCAACACGTGACCACAGGTTCACACACACGCACGCACACACACACACACACACACACACACACACACACAGGCGACTCCGTGTGTTGTGTACCTCTGTTTGTTTTGTGGAAGAGCTTTGGAGTCGACCGCAAACATCTTTGACACAAAGACGATTACCGGCGCCGTTTCATCAGCTGAACAATCTAGAAAAGCTACAGGGAAGAGGAAGAGCAAACACAGTGAGGAGAAGCTGACACCCAGTCACAGAGTAACGTTTACCACTCTCACATCAACCGGGAATTAAAGGAAACGTAGCACATTAGCAGACGGATATTCCGGAACGCCGCTTCAGCTTGAAAAACGTTTTAACGCCACATTACTGGCCGTTACTATCCTGTTACTTCAACCACAGATGATGGAAAACAGAGAGAAGAAAACGTAGACTCTTGCTTTTACTTTTCGAGAGAAAATGAGTATAATGTATGCACTTTAATTTAATATATACGTTAAAAAAAAAAAGTAAGCAATGCTACAAAGTGTCAATATTTAACTTTAAAACTATAAAATTACAAAGTAATTATTTATAGTTAGTGATGCAATTATACTTTATTTTATTTTACTGTATTTTATTTCCTCTTTGTTGAGGTTTCATTTATGAGAAAATTATAAACGTCATTTGGATTGAAAGAAAAGTTCATAAAAATAAGTTCAAGAAAGATAAATGTTTTTCGAAACAAGTAAGATCTTTGTATGTATTTTATATGTCCAAAGTTAACTACGTATTAAGTTGCTATGTCTAAGAAATCAGAAGTAAACTTTTGGAATATATAGTACCTATATTTTCGTTTACTCGATCTATACTGTAATTTAGTCGACTAAAATTTGACTAAAACAAAAAAAACTAAGATGACTAATTTGGGACTAAAACAATACCGAGTTTTATTCAACAGACTGACTTAAATTAGGTTGACTAAAAATGAATTACAAAGTTGTCAAAATTAACACTGCTGTCGGCATCTCTCCGCGAAATCAGTCATTTTTTAATGCAAAAATCCGTAAATGATCGTTTGAGAAAATGACTTAATTTTCCTTTATTTATTAACGGCGTTCGGCATGACTTCACAAAACACAGTACACGTAATACTTTTGTTCTATCTGCGTATGGCAAAGTTTTAAAATGAAACTCTCCGTCTAAAAGTCCCTCTTTGCTCTTATTACTTATCTGTAATCCTGTAATCTCTCTGATTGTGTGTGATTGTGCAACAACTCTCTGATTGTGTAAATATTCTTCTGTGCAATATCTGTATACAGGGCAATTCCAGTATACATATGTGTATATATGTCTTTCTTTTATATTTCTTTAAACTTCTTTTATCTTCAGATTCTACTCATTTCTATTGTAAAATTCTACTTTGAAATTGCACTGTAGATGTGTAAAGTACTTGAGTACCTTTAGAAAACGTTGTACATTTTGTCAAGATTATGTATTTACGTAAACATTATGTTAACATATGCATAATACAATTGATTAAAAAAAAAAAAAGTATGACGGACGCGTAAAGAAACTGAAAAAAATCCTTTACACATTGAAACTGAGCATAGGATTTGTACTTGTGCAAGTACTTGTACTCTATTGGTTGCGTGCACTTTTTAGGACGGCGTGAATTTAAAAGTTGCTTACATTTTTAACTTATAACTCAGTACAATCACAAAGTGGCCAAAAACACTAATAAGTAAAAACAATTGAATAACAATTTACAAAAATTCCCAAAGAGTACTCAAGTACTTTACACCTCAGCGGTGAAATTTCCGCCTTGTGGGGACGAACAAAGCACTTCCAATTCAATCCAATCATTCTTTACAAAAGCTTTACAAAAATCTGTGCGTCTTGCGTCCTCGAAGCTTTTTATGGCTTTTACCCCGACGCTGCGCTTCTACATCACAAAGAGCTAAAAAGGACTGCGCTGGCGTGTGAATCACAGTGGTCTTCACTCGGCCTTCCACTCACCTGTTTTTAGCTGCTGTGTGTTCTCGGGCAGCGAGTCGAAGCGGCGCACGCCCACGCTCATCAGCTTCTCCACGCGCTCGCCTGAGATCTCAGCCGGACCCGGAAGCTTCTCGCACACCATCGCTGGAGAAACCAGTTAAAGAATCGCACTTGCCCCACCGCTCACCAGCGCTGACGTTTAATTCACCAGCCCTGCAACTTAATGATCACACGTGTGTGATGGGATGAGGAAGAGGAAACTGCAGGTGGAAGCGTTTTAAAGCAGAAACTCCAAAAATCTGATATATATGGATGGATGGATGGATGGAGAGAGAAAGAGACAGAGAGAGAGAGCGAAAGAGAGAAGAATGGAGAAAGAGAGAACGAGAGAGACTAGGAGAAAGATTGAGGTAGAAAGACAGAGAGAGAGAGAGAGAGAGAATGACAGACACAGAAAGAGACAGAGAGAGATAAAGAGGTAGAGAGACAACAAAAAAGAGACAGATAGATAAACACACAGATAGACATACAGAGAAAGAGAGAGAGAAAGAGGAGAGAGAGAGAAAGAGAGATGGAGAGAGAGAGACTAGGAGAAAGATTGAAGTAGAGAGAGAGAGACAGAGAGAGTGAGAGCTAGAGAGAGAGAGAGAGAGAGAGCAAAAGAGAGAAGGACGGAGAAAGAGAGAACGAGAGAGACTAGGAGA
>MU204300.1:1660207-1689786 GCA_017309775.1 Paedocypris sp. Pulau Singkep | reverse complement strand
AGAGAGAGAGAGAGAGAGAGAGAGAGAGAGAGAGAGAGAGAAAGAGAGAAAGAGAGGGTAGGAGACAGAGAGAGAGAGAGTAGGATACAGAAAGAGAGAGATAGAGAGACAGAGAGAGACTAGGAGAAAGATTGAAGTAGAGAGAGAGACAGAGAGAGACAGAGAGAGTGAGAGCTAGAGAGAGAGAGAGAGAGAGAGAGAGAGACAGAAAAAAAACTAACAAACAAAACAAAAAAAAACACTAACTAACAAAAACTCAAATCAGAACTCAAATCGAGTGGCTTTTACTAAACAACAAATGATTGACAGTAAGAAAAAAGTATGTAGGTATAAACCAATCAAAAACTCAAACATGGAGATGGTGACTGCGTGATGAAGGATGAAGGATACAGAGAACCACTTCAGACACAGGAAGCCACTGACTGCACATGGCGCTGAGCAGCACTTTAGGGTCCGAGTGCCTGAGGTCACGTGACATGACCTTTAACCCCAAGGAGGTCACCATCTTCTCCACCTTCTCTTTATCCCTGGAACAGAACATGTTTGTTTCAGCATCGTCGGCCGTTTCGTGGCCAATTTAAACGGCGATGGAAATAAACACACATTTAAATCACACGCAAAATTATTTTAGGCAGTATAATATATATACAGTAGTCAATATATACAGTAATATAATATATACAGTAGAGTCAATAAATGGTCAATTGATGGTCAAACTGTCAATAAATGGTCAATTTACAGTATAGTCAATAAATGTCAAATAAAACATTCAACTGAATTTATCAACATTTTCAGAAACATACTTCATGTGAATTGTTTTTTATTGTAATATTGTATTTTTATAATGTTTTTTTGTAATATTGCTTATATAAAATGATTGTGAGACCGCCGTATTTACAAGAATATAAGCACCCCTGGATTTTTTTAGGCACACAATAAAACTACTCCCCCAAAACATAAGAATAAATCATACTAAAAGCTAAAAAACAAACCTAACTTGTGACTCGTTTCACTTCGATGTGGTTTTACTTGAATAATAGATAAAAATAAAATTAAGTGACTATCCTAACATATACGCATGTCTGCCTCTGGAACCATTATTTAAAGAAAGAGAACACAACGCAGTAGAAAAGACAATGTGTTTCTGTTTATTTGTGGTTGATCCTGACTGGAATATCGTATTTACGCAAATATAAGCACCTCCCTGATTATTCAGGCACAAAATATATTTTTTTTAATTAACGTTTCTGGTTCAATTACGTCAATATTCTCTTTAAAAGACAACTTTTTCTTTATTTAACTACCTAACTTGTGACTCGTATCATTTTGATATAGTTTTACTTGAATAATAAAGAACAAAAAGTTGATTCTAGTGGTCAGGACTTCATTTCCCAAGATCCTTTGCTCTCCAGTCAATGTTCTTAATTTTCTACTGTTTCGACTCTTTCTGCGATGACACATTGGACTCGTTTGTAGCTGGTTGCGCTATACTAAGCTAATCAGTTGTGGTTTGTAGTCTCTGTAGTAATATAATATTGTACTGTGTTTAGTTTAATCTTACTTTTTCCAGTGTTATTTAGCCACTGTTAAGTGTCGCGGCGTGTCTAATGTTTCTTTATTTCTGTTATTAAGCTAATAAAAGCTTCTACTGTAGCACGTCTGCCTACGCACCATTGTTTAACATTATGTAGACGGCAACACTAAATCATGTGAAAAAAAATACGCTGCTCAATTTTTACAATTATTGCGCTCGTAAAAGCCGAAGAATATAATTTCAGAGTCCGTGTCTCTAGAGGCCAAAGAAAGAGGACACATCGCAGAAGTAAAGACGACGTATTTCCGTTCATTTGTGGTTGCTGCTGATGTGAAACGTGTTATATTTGTGCACATTTTTTGTGCGCATAAGTTATTAAGACGCTTTGGGGGGGTTGATTAGTAAGTGAGTTTGTCAAAATGGCGAACCATGTTGAAATCGGTGCTCTGTGAACACACACAAACCCGGAGCAGTGGGCAGCTTAACCCATGGCGCAAAAACTTTTCATGCTTGTAAAATTGGGATAAAAGGGTTGTTTATATTCACATAAACACCGTATGTTTTCCCCGCACGACCAATCCAAACGCACTGGCACGGAAGTTACCTTCTAGTGACAACCGCATCGTACAAACTCCAGATATTATCCAGGACGAGCTGCACAAACAGCGGCTTCTTCCCCTTGGACTGTAAAGAGAAGGAACAGGAGTTTGTGATCATTACCGACGCTCCACTGCGCAGCTTCATTAGTGTCCATTAAGAGCCAGAAGAAGCGGGTCAAACTCAACGCCGCCTCAACTCTGCGATCTGAAAATCAATGTGCGCGTCTGGAGGTCACCGAGCGGAATAATGGCACGGATTGATCAGTCCGAGTCGCTCGAGTCCAGATAATAACGCATCATCTAGTAATAACGGCAGGAAACATCCGTCCGCTGGATTCTGAACCTGAGCTGCGCATTTGTGGAGAATCGTAACCTTTTTTTACGTAAAATTTTTTCGCATTTATGGAGATTTAAGCCGTTTTATATGCCCGCAAAACCCGTTGTTCCTTTACTAAAAGCCTTTTCAGTCGTCTTGCGTAATCTTACTAATACCAGGGCATCAGAAATAATATTCTAGCTATTATAAAATGATTAAAACACGGCAGCAATGGCGGTTACATTGTAAACCTGCAATCTCACGTCAACTCCATCATTTTTCCAGGAATTGAACCTACAACTTTAGTATTGCAAGCCACAGAAAAGTCAATTCGGACCGACCTAGAATTATACTATACTGCTAGAATTAATAGTTATTAGTTATAAATACTCTACATATATTAATATTTAGAATTTTTATATATAGTTTAATTATATATACATACATACATACATACATACATATATATAATGAACTGTGAAAAATAAAAATACAATAGGAGTTACAGCATAAATGTATTATTAATGTAATGTAGAAAACACATTTACTCTGACATTTTAAAAGCGATTCTTAAAGTCTATTTTGACCGACATCGAATTATACTCAAAATAAAATACATACACCGCTATATGCGTGTATAAAAATACATAACTGACATCTACATATTCACTGGTATAAACACTTATTACTTAGCTGTATGTGTAAATATACAATTTATATCAATAATTTTAATAATTGTCAAAATGTAGATTTAATGGGATTTTGAAAACGCATTTTGTTTTCCCTGATTAACTCTACGCAGAACAAACGGCTTTGAGAGTCAAAGATCTTTCTAGAATTAAAGTCTGGGTCTTGCCCAATTTTATTTTTGCTCCAGCATGAACTAAATCCACAGCGGTTTAACACTGAACTGTTAGTTTGACCACGTGTTTAACAGCCTCGACGCGGGTCACGTGACCCCACAACACAAAAAAGCGCAAATATCATGGACGTGTGTTCCTTTTTGTACAGAAACACATTCACATTCTGTCCAAAACCGCTCTTTTTGATATTTGATGACCCAACGGACCTTCAACTTGAAGATCTCCATCTCTGGAATCCCGTCCGAAGCAGAAAGGAGGAGGTTGTGAAGGTGAGGTGTTCACGTCCATTAGCCGAGCCACGGAGAAGCTCTAAACGGCTCTTCACACGGCCCGCGACTAATGGGGGTCTGCCGGGACCCTCTCATCATCAGACCCGGCGTCATGTGATTTACATGCACTTCAGGGCTGCGCCGTTACCACCGGCATCAGATTTCCTCCCGGAGGGGAAACGCTTTTTCGCAAACGCTTGGAACGATCCACGACGCTGCTTTTCCCGCGTTTGTCTATGTCACAGACGTGTGATGATGTCACGACTCCTTTAAACACAATTAAACAACACCGTGGAGTAATAAAAAACCACTTTAAATCTGAACTGATCCGTGTCCGTCCGCTGTAAGATATCTATTTAAATGAGTAAACAAACATATATTACATAAAATTTACATAACTACATTTTACAGACACACAACTAATTTACATAAAATAAACTCAATCAGCAGCAGTTTGCATATTGATGTTGCTTTTTTTTTTTTCAAGCTGATCAAGAAACACGGGTCACGTGACCCAGCCACACAGAACTACACCAACAATAAGAATATTTCATAAGATATTTACGGCAATTGTTTTGCTTTTTCTAAAGAAACGTCAACTATTCTGGCTTGAACTCAGATATCTGGTTTGCACTTTAATACACTATATTCTCATATTATTATTGTTATTATTTTCTTGTGCTCTTGTATCTTCTGTTATATTTAAACAGTTTCTTGCCTTCTATATTTTGGACCAAAATATATTTTTAATATATTGTAGTTATTTATATTGGTTATTCAGTGTGTATATGTTACCATTATCTCATCGTTCTTTTTGCACCAACTAAGTAGCCACACTAATTTCATTGTAAACCTGTGATACAATGACAATAAAAGGCATTCAATTATAATATTATGAATCATAAATAATATTTGTATATGTATTACATTCTTATAATATAGTGTATTTATTGTACACCAACATTAGTACATCTTGAGCGATAAATCCACATGTAGACGCAGGACGTGAACGCAGGATGTGAATATATGCAAATTTAAGGGTGGCGTTCAATTAGAGGTGGTGTTCTATTAGGAAAGTATTTTTTATTTTTTCTCAAGCAGGATCGACTGAAAATGTTTTTTTCTCTTGTTGAAGAGATGACGTAATTGTGCATTGGAATCCGATTGGCTGTGAGTCTCATGTCGAGAATAAACGGCTACCTGAGCTCCTTTCATGATCTTCTTGGCTTTAGCGTTGAGGTAGTAATCGCCCCACAGGGTCTTGAGCAGCACTGAAGAACGGATGCCCATCTTCTGACTGTACATCTCCGCAAACTGCCGGATGCTGGGAGAAGACACATCCATTATTGTTAAACATCACCATTACATGAGATTATTAAGGCTTTATTTTTGTCAACATGGAATCTACTCTTGTACAAATGCATATTAATTCAGTTCATGATAATCTTCAACTAATTAAAATATATAACAAGCAACATTGTGATGAATCTGTAACAAGATTTCAAGAGTAACATTGTGATAAACTTGTAACAAAATGTCATGAGCAACATTGTGATGAGTATGTAACACATTTTATGAGTAACATTGTGATTTATGAGTAACATGTTCATCACAAAGTTACTCATAACATTTACATACTCAACATAGACAACGTTGCCTGTGACATTTTGTTACACGTTCATCCCAATGTTGATCGGGGGAACAAAATGTCACGTGCAACATTGTAACGAACATGTAACAAAATCTTACAATCAGAAATGTATTGTAGCAAACAATCGTAGCAATTACTTTAACACAACGTGGCAAAGCAAATCAGACGCTTTCAATGATTCCCCTTTTCTCTATTCTAGTTTGAAAACAAGTAAATGAGACACTTTTCGGGAGATCTATTATTAAAAATTTGAAACAAAAATGGGCACTTGACTCGTGAGGGCTTTAAAAGCATGAAACACACTTCATAAGCCGAGCATCGGCATTCAAATTCCCACCGGAGCGCTGTGGTCTGTCTGGTCAGCGTGAAGAAAAGTCCACCTACATCAGTCATATCAGTACTTTAACCGCTCGCCTCAATTATCCAGAACCACCGTTACGCAACACGTCAGGAAATGTGGGACACGCTTGAGGAATCACAGAACCTGGAGCTTTGAAAGGTACTAGCGCCACCTGGTGGCTACTGACAGTACGGCATCTACACTTTAATGTGTAAAACCTGAAAAACCTTGAACAAACAACAAGTGTGCGTAAAAATTAACCCGGAGCAATTGTGAACTTTATGCTAATGAACTATGATGCAGTCGGACAGCAACCTATCAGAATGTAAAGCAGAATGTAAACTCATTTGGAAACTGTTTTGGATATAATTTTTTAAATTATTAAGAACAAACATTAACAAATATTCGCGTAGAAACAATACTTTGTTCGAGTGAATTGCGTACATGCCAATTTAACTGTGAAAAATGCTATTTAAAAATAAAGCTCCCACATCAGAAAGATGTGTTTATTTTTAATTGTAAAATATTGTAATGACTTGTAAGTTGCTTTGAATAAAAGCGTCTGCTAAATGACTGTAACGTAAAGTAACGTAAAGCAAAGACAGTGAAAACAAAACAGTGAAAACAAAACAGTGTGTGTGTGCGTATAAGAGTGGAGTGATTATTTTGCTAAAAGTGTGTCTCAGAAAGAAAAGTGACTTTTGCAGACCAGCTTTGTTGTCAAAATGTGATCAAACTCATATTGTTAGGATTCTTACAAAAATTTCTTTTTTTTTTACATTTGGTTTTTCCAAGTGGATTTTCTCACATGTGGTGTGACTTGAGGAAGCACGGTGTGTAACACACGTACCTGAAGCCCCAGCCGTCGATGGCGCTGGCAAACACCACGTTCCCCTGGTCGGGGCTGAAGTACAGATCCGAGTCGTCCGTCTCCTCGAACCCGGCGCTCCAGTCGTACACTTGATCTCCGCTGCTGCTCGGAGCCTCCGACTCTTTCTCCGCTCGCTCCTCCAGGACTTTAGAAGAGAACAACGTTCCTGTTACAGCATTAACCTTGAAAACGAGAAAGCAGAGTCCTTCACAAAGTCAGCCAAACCAGCCTGAGTGAGATATGCCATTTTAATCAAGGTCAGTGAAGGTGATGATGAGTAGGGAGTCGTGTCAAAAATATCGATATTTCGGAAAAAGTATCGATACTGAAAAATCTGAAACGACACAATACACTGACCCAAAAGTATCGATACTATTCACGCTTCCGAGTCGTCGTGAAGAACAGCGCCTCTCATCTTCGTGATAAATGATAATAATTGTCAGAAGGCGTGTGCAGAGCTTTCGCGACTGGTTAAAGTCGGTTTAACCCTGACCTTAACCACTAAAGAAGAAGCTTTGATAGTAGACAGTAAAAATACAAGAAATGTATGTAAAAATGAACCCTAGTAATCTCAGTGAGCGTGTGATGCACGTTTGCACTTGTATTTACAGTAGATGACTGTACGCCGATCAATGATGTTGAATTAAATCAGTTTATAGAAATACTCTAGTTCATTAATTTTAATAATGGTTCATAAATTTAATTGATAAATTTAAAAATAAATACAAAAATGTTTGCAAATGTGTCATATTTCTTTTTAAAGCACCAGAAGGAAGCTGAGGACCAACAGTCTGCAGTGAAAACTCAATCACATCCAGTCACACTACCAGCAGCTTTTAAAATTTTTTTTTAAATAAAATATTGTACTCTTTTACTTATACATTTCTGGTTTGGAATAGAGAGCTCCTAGCAAACTCATTTTGTTTTAATTTAATCTTTTAAAAACCTCTTAAGTTGAGTAATTGATCTGTTCCGGAAAAAATATAAGATAATGCAGTTGTATTTAATATTGCACTTTATTGTCTTGAGATTCCTCATTCAGACACATTTTCATGTTCCAGTCTTGTTATGCATTTTTTTCTTAATGCAAAAAAAAAAAAAAGACCATATCTATGTTGCAGTTTTTGCAATTGATAGTTTTTTGCAAGTATCAATACTTTCCTCAGTATCATATCAAAGTTGCTATTTCTAGCATCGTGACAACACAACTAGTTTGTAGCTTTTGTAGTCACTACAAGTCTTGAATTTTGTAATAATAATAATAATAATGATACATTCAATTCATATTTTGTGTACAGGACAGTTTGTAGGTTTTAATCCTGGACTGGCCAGTTCCACAACAGAAGTGTGTGAGCAAGACACGGTTCCGATGGGAAGTGACACTAGTTTATTGTGAGATAGGCACGCGTGTACCTGTTCTAGAATCTTCTGCAGGTGTGTGTGCGCCTCCAGTGGAGTCAGCTTCAGCTCCACGATCAGACGGTCCATTTTGTTGATCACGAGCACCGGACGAATGTTCTCCAGCCACGCTTGTCTTAAAACCACTTGCGTCTAAGACCAAAGAAAACCAACTCTGTGAAATGTGTAAACACTTGACAATGAACAATTGAAAGCTTAAGAAACAAGTGATTGTATAAGGAGAGAAAGAGAAAATAAAAAAAAAAACAGAAACAAAAAGAATAGGAGGGGGAAAAAAGTAAAGAGAAAAAATGAAAGAGCAAATAGATATTTGAAAGAAAAGATGATGGAAAAAAGAGAGAAATGGAGAAAGCAGCGACAGACAGAAAGTTAGAAAGAAAATGAAGAAAATTGGAAAAGATGAGAAATGTGGAGGGGAAAAAGGGCAAAAGAACAAAAATGCAGAGTAAAGAAAGGAAAGGAAAAAAATGAAAAGAAAAAAAAAAACAAGAAAAAACTGCGAGATATTGAGAGAGATGGCAAGGAGCACGGGGGAGTAAAGGCAGGAAAAAAATAAAATATAAAGAAAGAGATTTTGAAACGAACGGGCTACAGAGAGATACAAAAAAATACCAAAAACAAGCACAAGATAAATCACAAGAGAGCAAATCAATATTTGAAAGAAAAAAGTAAGAAGTGATGGAAAGAAACTGCAGAAAATGTAGCAAAAGAAGAAAGAAGCAGAGAAAAGGAAGAGGAATAAAGAGAAAAGCAAGGAAAAAAACTGTGAGATATCGAGAGAGATGACAAAGAGCGTTTAAAAGTAAAAAAAAGTAGAGGGTAAAAGTATTAATGGATAAAAAAAAAAAAAAAAAAGAATGGAAAAAAGAGTCAAGGGAGTCCAAAAGAAAAGTGTGAGAGAAAAGAGGAAGAGGGAGATACAAAAAAAAGACCAAATATAAACAAGACAGCAGTGAACAAACCATCACATTAAGACTTTATATTGTATATTATTAAGACTATATAGATTTGACTTTATATTCTAGAAACACGTACCTGCGGACACACTCCCTCCACCGCATCCACCACGACGATGGCTCCGTCACACAGTCTGACAGCGGTGGACACCTCTGAGGAGAAGTCCACGTGTCCGGGAGAGTCGATCAGGTTGATCAGATACTCGGCTCCGCCTGCGAAGATGCAGTGTGTATAAAGTTTATTTGTTTTTGTTTATTTATTTGTTTGGTTTTTTACGTTGATTTTTTTTGGCTACACGGTCTTTGACAATTTTACACTTTAGAAAGCAAAACATCTCTACAAGAGCTGATAAATAGCAATAAATACACAACTTTTGAAAATGACGTCAACAAATTAGATACACTCTTTCATGTTGATTTCTGTTCAAAATTGTAAAACTGTTTGTGGTAAAACTTACTTAAAAACACCCGTTTTATTTTCTGAATAAAACCGTTGTCTAATGTCATACAATTGATCACAGTCAATTAATGTTTCAATATGCTTTCAAAATCAAAATGCAGTCAGAATATTCCCGCATCGATCACAACGTGGTTCTTCTTAATCCAATAATAAATATGAACGAGTGAGTCTGGAGTGTCCTACTCTACATCTGATAAAAACAACTTGATCCTTTCTGTTATCAAAATAGTTGAATCTTTTGTTCACAACTGGGTTCACGTCAAAAAGCTTGTTGTGTCTGCGTTCATTCCATTCACACTGCCATTTATCTTTTATACAAATGTTTTTTGCTGCTCTGTCTGCCATTTCATTATCGTAAGGTCCAGTATGGCCAGGCACCCAGCAGAAAACACTGCCATATTCAGCCATTTTTACTGGTCAGTTGTCACCAGTATAGCAGTGATGTGTGTAAGGCTGTGAGGCTGAGCAGAGGTGTGTGTACCTGTGGAGTAGTGCAGGGAGATGGCGCTGGACTTCATGGTGATTCCTCTGACCTGCTCGTCCTCTCTGCTGTCCAGATAGCGCAGCTACAGGGGGGGGAAAGAAAGAAAAGCTTGGTCTAACAATAAAAACAAATGTTTCCAAATGTGTATCAGTTGGAGCGTCCATCTATCACACCACCAGCTTGTTTTGAAAAAAAATAAAATAAAATATTGCGCTCTTTTACTTTTGCATACATTTTTGGTTTAGAATGGAAAGCTCCTACCAAACTCGTTTGGTTTTTATTCAATCGTTTAAAAAGCTTTTAAGTTGAGTATTTTTTTTTCTCCGGGAAAATGTAAAAAATAATGCAGTTGTATTTGTTTTGCACTTTATTTTCGTTATATGTGTTTGTATTTTGTTTTTATTTATTATGTTTCTCTTCGATATGTCCATCTTTGTCTTGAGAGCAACTGTGACAGGAAAAGCAATTTACACCGGAAATATTTTGGTTGCAAGTTCAAAACCAGTCCAAAGTCCCAAACTGCTAAAAAAAAAAAAAACTTTTTTTTGTAAATAATTCCAAATATGTTTCGGACACGATTTGAGTGTTTATGCAAGTCAAAATGTCAAAAAGTTTTATAGGGTAGAAGTTTAGAAGATGATCGATAAGTAAAAGATGAAAAGAATAAATAATAAAGAAGAGATAAAGATATTGAGAAGAATATGAAGTCTAAAAAAAATTTTGTCTCGAATTAGGAAAACATAGGAGATGATATTGATGAAAAAATGAAGATCTTGGGAAAATGTATTCATGATATAAAGAAACAGGAGATAATAACGATGATGATGATGAGGAGGAGGAGGATGAGGAGGAGGAGGAGAATGAGGAGGAGACATCTTGAAAAAAATTGTCACGACTTAATAAACAAAAGCTTATGATGATGGTGATGGAGGAGAAGAAAACAAGGACCCTGATTTCAAATGTAATTTAAATGTTTAAATATAATGTAAATTATTTTTATCATGAAGAAATTTAAGAAGTTTAAGAAATCAGAAAAAAACGATCAATATCACTCCTGTGATAAACAATAAGCAACAATGCTCTACAGCTTTCAGTGTGTGTGTGTGTGTGTGTGTGTGTGTGTGTGTCCTCACCTTCCCTGCCAAGCGACTGGATATGATGCCATTACTCGCCACCAAACAGTCGGCTAGTGTCGTTTTGCCTGTGAGAAACATGAGGAAAGCAAAAGCAGTCAAGCTTCCGCACCGGCCGTGTGTGAAAGCGCCGATCTCACCGTGATCCACGTGCGCCAGAATACACAGATTCCTGATGTTGGCGGTTTTCTTCTGCAGGGCGATCATCTTCTCCAGGCTGGTGGCTCCCATGTTGCTTTCCTACACCACAAAGCCGGTCAAAACAGACCAAACTGAATAATAAATACAGAAATAATGGTGAGTATGTTAACCAAGCTTTTTAGACAAGAATTCACAGACGAAAAGAAATGTGCACAATTGAAACACTGATTTACAAACAGTAGCCGGGATATGTATTATCAGAATATATGCATGTAATTAAAGTGTACCTAAATATGTAATATGTATAAAACATACTTAAAAGTTTCTACTAAAACAAACACACACAAGGATAAATGTGTTGTGTGTGTGTGTGTGTGTGTGTGTGTGTGTGTGTGTGTGTGTGTGTGTGTGTGTGTAGATATTTATTTATATTTAGAAATCGTTTAAAAATTGTATTAAAGCACCAAATAGTTTTATACATTTACAATACTTTTTGTATATATTAAGTTAATACCACACACTTTAAAAGCAACGGTGCAAGATGTGCACGTTTTTAACAAAACAAACACACACAAGAATAATTGTGTTATACGTGTGTCTGTGTGTAGATATATTTATATTTAGAAAGAATAACACCCCAAACAATTCGATTATACGCGAGCAACAAAACACACACGCGCGCGTGTGTGTGCGTGTGTGTGCGTGTGCGTGTGCGTGTGCGTGTGCGTGTGTGTGTGTGTTTATATTTAGTAAAGGAAAACACTCCAAACAATTCATTTAACGTGATCAAGCGTCCTTTAAGGCTACGAAAGTAACTACTAAACGCTTCAAAATACGCGTTTGTACAGTCACAAGCCTCGGCAGACACAGCAAATATAGACGTATATTGACAAACGGCTTGTGTTGAATTAAAACCTCAACATCGGCAGCATGTAAACACTCACGTGTTTCCAGGAAGTGGAGTTTCGCGCGACGAACTTCGACCTCCTCTGACGTCACACGCAGGGCATACGTAGGATTACGTCTTCGGCAAAAACGCTGCTTTGGTTACTGAAGTAACTGATTGGAAAGTTGAACGTCAGAAAAAACACAAGCAAGTGAACGAACAAGACAAAATAGATTAAACAATTCCCTCAGATTAACTGGTTTGCCGACAATGGCCCGGATATGTATTTGCCAGATATGCAACTGTGGGTAAGGAGAAGTTTGGTCACGTGAACGCGATCGATTATTGGCTGTTTATCAGTGGTGCCCACCTCAGTGGGCAAAAATCAAAACCTGGAACGGATTCGCTGGACAAATTCGGATTTAATGGACAAACGGACGTCTACTGTACACGTTTACTTTGATTTTAAGGGTTGTCATTTTGAACCTTTTTGTTTATTAAGCAAAATTTCGCTTTGCGTAAATCTGGAACAAGCAAAGCTCTTAGTATTAAAAAAAAAAACATCAAGTCAATAACGATCTTTAAAACAGCTTTAATTTAGTATCGTTTTGAGTGACATTTCAACGTAGCGAGAATATATTTAATTCCACTTTAAAATAAATATATAACACACAAGCTTTCTGATAATCTTTTAAAAATTGAATTAAAGCGCCAAATTGTTTTATATATTTACAATACTTTGTATATATTAAGTTAATACCACATACGTTAAATCCAACGGTGCTTTTTGTGCAGAAATCCAATGACAAAAGTGTATTTAGATGTAGAATCCTGAATACGATCGCTTCTTATCGCCATTAATAAGAACACGTTACGTCACGCCGCAGGGTGGAGGAAGCAATGTACTTGTATTTAGCATTTATAATTAATAAACGGAATGGAACGATGTAGCGCTCCAAACTCAAACTTTCTGGGAAAGGACTAGCCCCGCCTCCGACAGCTGATTGGCCGGTCTTGTTTTGGACATCACGAACTTGAACTTGAAATACATTGCGAATTAATTTCACAATTGAGTCCAAGCTTCATCACAGTGGAAAAATGTCCGCGATAATCAGTCTCTCACCTGTCTGCAAAGCTCCTGTTTTCCGTCTTTTTTTTTAGCCATTTTTGGGAGGAATGTTTTAAATTTGTCCGAGGCGACTGTCCGCATGAAGGCTATTGATCGTCAACGAAACGCGGCGCTTGGCGATCTCGACTGACGCGCGAGCGAACTGAGCATTCTGGGATTTGTAGTTTTATCGGTGTGCGCGCTTTATACGATGTGCTGTCTCTTTAATGCATGTTTTATATGATCTGGCGTGCCAAAAACAATTCCACCACGTGAAAGTTTTGACACGTGGAATATAGAGTAGAAAGTACTAATGTTTTTTTACCCTCACTTTAAAACTTTATTTTGACACAGGCATGAGAAGCTTTGTTGTCTTTTTAACCGTGCAAAGCATTTCAGTCAATGAGCAATTATATCAGCATCATTTATTTATGTACTTGTATTTATTTATTTGTGTTGTACTCTTTTTATATATATATTTGTGAGTTCATGTGGTAAGAGAACAATTTGTGCTTTTTTTTTCACCAGCCGTCACCGTTGCCCACCACAGCCCACCTCACTTTACACAAAGGGAAGTCCGGTGGATGTGTGTAGCGAGTATGCAAAGAAGTACCAGGCCTATAAAGGCCACACACGGCCGGCCAACCTCAAGCCCCAGGCCCAATACAAACCTCTGCCGGACAAGATGGACGGCATCACCACCACCATGTACGTTTCAGTCCTTCTCTTTGTGCTCCTGTATGTATACATTTGTGAAACACAATTCACTTCACGTTGTTGCAAAATAATTGTGTATGTGACAAATACAATTGTGTGTGTGAGATGTCCGGAATTTTTTTTAAAAGTGAAAAATTGCGATTGCAGTGAGAGAAGACAGAGATATTTATATATATATATAAAAACGAAATATTTCGTGGCACCATCGTGCAATACCAATAAAGATTATCTTATTTCTTATCTAGTCAGAATTAGAGGAATTACTAGCAATTAAGAAGTTACGTGCAAATAAGTAGTTGTGAATAATCAAAAATAGATCATTCTTAACCGAGGTACGTTTGCCGAAACCTCAGTTGAACTTGTCTGGCTGCGGAGGCTCTTCTAATATGTGAAGTGTTTGTCGTTTCAGGGAAGATTACGTCCCGTACAACGTCACCCGCCGCCCCCCGAGGAAGCCGGACGAGTACAAGCCCATACCCGGAAGCATGCTCTTCGAGACGACCTACAACCAATGCTTTGTCCCACACAAAGTGCAGCCAGTCGTCCATTCGCTCCCACCACAACAAACTCACACCAAGAACAAGAAACTAGACACACAGACGAGCTATAATAGTAATGACATTAAAACGAGCACGCTGTTCTTACTGGCCAGTTTA
Source organism: Paedocypris sp. Pulau Singkep (assembly GCA_017309775.1). NCBI lineage: Eukaryota > Metazoa > Chordata > Actinopteri > Cypriniformes > Paedocypris > Paedocypris sp. Pulau Singkep. The sequence continues at coordinate 1,675,383 of MU204300.1, read as the reverse complement.
ACCAACCACGCCCATTGTGTTTTACAGACGACTATCGTGCGTGGGAAGCCAGCCGGAGGAAGCTAATTAAGCCCGACGTGAAGTATCAGCCTCCCACCACAAAGTTCACACACTCAACGACGTCCCAAGAGGACTTCGTCTACCGAGGACTCTCCCCGCGCAAGTGCTGCAAACCGCCCAACGTGGCCAAGCTCTCCACCGCCCCCTTTGACGGCTCGACCACCTACAACCTCGCCTATGTCCCTCACGCCGTGGAAGCCCGGTACGTCAGGCCGCCGGAGAAGTTCAAGCCCAACAGGAAGCCCTTCCAAGACCTCACCACCCACCAACAGCACTACCAAGGCCTGAAGAGCGAGGTGCCAAAGAGCTGCAAGCCAGAACACACCAAGGTGGCGTCCGGCTTGCCCTTCCAGAGCAACACGGAATTCAGCGACAGCTTCTTGAAGTGGCCCGTCACCCCTAGAAAGATCAAGAAGTCGGTGGAATACACCAGACCCCAGGGACACATGGACCTGCTGACCACCACGCACGCCGACTACGTCAAGCATCCCTTTCAACCGTACATCCCCGCCAAAGGCTTGGTACACTCGGTGAGGTCGACCGATCCCTTCCAAGGGACCACCACCATGAGGGATGCCTACCAGGCGTGGGACCAGCCACGGGAACACCTTATCCGGCAGCGGGACGAGCTCCAGCGTACCACTGGTAAAACCGAGTATGTGACGACCTCCATGGCCCATTATAGGGAACATGAACTCCAGCACACGGCCAGTTTCAAACCCCCAAACCCTCCGGTCCAATCCCGAGCCCCGTTGCAGAACGAGACCACGTATAGCAGCGAGTTCACGCCGAAGAAGCTCAGCGTGTGTCCCGCCAAGTTCCAGCCTCCGTGCGGGTTTGCGTTCGATCACTGTGACGATCAGGGCCACTGCTTCTACTGCTCAGAACCTTCTGCGGACCAACTAGTGGCGACGGATTAAAGGTCATTTCGATGTTCTACGGGATGATAGTCGCAAACGCCTTGAGCTCAGTCAAGGTTCCTTTATTGCCCTTCACACTTCAGGATGATCAACTTCAGGTTTCTCACACTACTTCACTTCGCCTACAGCAGTGCATTGTGAGAGAATAAGGTCCAACGGTTTTATTGACAGAACAACAAAAGACTTCTAATGAACTTGCAAAGTAAAGTGGAAATATTCATGATGAAGACAGTAGTCTGCCGGTCAAGTAACCCATTTTTTTAAAGAAGATTCTGACGTTCGGTTTTGAGAGAGACAAGAGAATCCTGGTGAGCAGGTCCGATGGTTCTTGGATCGCTTCACGATTCTCCGAGATCTTTCAAATGGCCCTTTCTCGCGCTATAGCTCTACCTCCGACTTCAAGATGACTTCGAAGCTTTGGGACTTGAGGTTGGTTTGACATTGTGGCAAAAATCAAGCAGTTTGGTAGTGATGGCAAACGCACAAACTTTGCGTGTTGAAGTTGCGTTTGGGCGTAGCTAATCTAAAGTACGCACTGGCCCGTTAACTAGGCCCAAACCTCACTGTAGTGGGATGCTACTGTACAGAATACTATGGGAGTTTCAGTAAAGGGACAAGATAACGTTGCAGTATTACACTCACTGGCCACTTTATTAGAGTCACATTTTCAGGATTTTGGTAGCAATTCAGGGCATTTATGCGTCCAGATGTGGTGAAGACCATCTGATCAAGCATCAGAATCAGAAGGATTGTTGGACTGTTGGTGCCAGACTGGCTGGTCAGAGAATTTCTAAGGTGGATATTCTACCAGGTTTTTCCTCACATGACTGTTGGTAAAAGGAGATAATTCCAAGCGTGCAGTCGTTGTGTGGACTAAAGTGCCCGGTCAGTACAGAATAAGTAGACTGGTTAGAGAAGATAAAAGCGACCCTTATTTCAAGCAAGGTCTGCAGAACTCAAATATAAATGAACAAAACCCTGAAGCAGCAGAAGACCACACCGGGTGCCGCTCTTAAACGGAGGGTCTGGTTTGCACAGATTTCTGCATCAGAGTTCACCAGAATTCTGCATTAGAAGATTTAATAAATGCTGCCTGGTCTGACGAGTCTGATGGTTGAGTCAGAATTGGGCAGAAAGTGCGGATCCTGTGTCCATCCTATTGACCACTGTGAGCCCATCCGTCTCTTGAAGCTCAGATAATCTCAGACTATGTTCTTGATCATGACGAGAAGATTTTGACCAGGACCTGGAGATGCAAAAACTGTGATGTTCATGTCAATTTGAACTAAACTTTCAGAGGAAAATTTCCAACATCTTGAATCCTACGAAAAACCAGAACAGTACTAAAGTGAAACGAGGGTTAAAGGCGATTGGCACAGTGTAGCCTGTAGAGTGGCTAGTGAGTCTAACGGAATGCAACGTTACTTCAGATATTTTGTATAATAAAATAAGCGTTACGAAACTTTTCCACAAGATTACGAGTAAGAGTGTGTGTGCGTGAAAATTTACATCACAAAATTAAGAGCTCTGTGTGTGTGTGTGTGTGTGTGTGTGTGTGTGTGTGTGTGCGTGTGAATTTACATCACAACACAATGAATATTTCTGTTTCGTTTCATATTTTTAAATTCTATTTTAAAAGAAAAAATGAAATCATAAATACAATTTTTAAGACATTTTATCTTTAATAAAGTATGAATGGTAACCAGTTATGTACGAATGTGTGTAGATATGTGTGTGCATATAAATTATTAGTGTGTGTGTGTGTGTGTGTGTGTGTGTGCACATTAGACATCGATTTCATGATTAAGTAAATAAGTATCTAAATTATTATTTAAAGTAATTTAATCATGAAATGGAGTGAAAATAACAATTTCTTTATACATTTGTAATTGATATCTCTTTAACTTTTTAAAATGTGAACATTGGGACGTCATCGCAGAGCGGTAAAAGCGATTTAACACTGCATGTAAAACTGAATTTGCCTTTTGGACGTGTATTCATCAACGTGTGTGTTTGACAATCGCCCACAATCCTAATGAATGTATGAAAAGAGATTCTGCAAAATGAATATGACGCAATACAGTTTAATGTATTGATCCCGTTGAATTCTATATACATCACAGAAGCATGCGGACACGTGCCGGCAACCACATCATACACATAAAAAACATTGTATCCACATCTGTGATATCTAATAAATACGTACATATAAATGATTCGTAAGCTGAGTTTTCTTTGTTTTTGACCGAGGAATATTTTTTCCCTAAAATGATGTGACCAGTGTCAAAATGGTCATTATTTACAATATTTATCCACGTGGTTAAAAGTCATGCAGATAAGGCGAGTAACAGTTATATGGAGACGTGTGTGTGTGTGTGTGTGTGTGTGTGTGTGCGTGTGTAGGGCCTTTTATCATTGATATAAATGGAAACAAAAACTGTAAGAAAATAAAATACAAACTTTCTACACCCAATGTACATTATTGCACTTGAAACACATTCTATACAGGACGTATATTACAATGCAGCACATTGATGGAGCATCAGAGTCTGTGATTATTCCAGTCTAGAGTAAATCAGAATCGAATTGCACTATTGTACAGAATAAGATCTTTTACATCAAAACGTAATACATTCCTCCACTAATGTACAAGTTCCTTCACGGCAGTGAATGGTCCAACAGTCCAGCTCTTCTGAAGAACAAAGCCAAAGAAACAAAACCAAAGCACTCGTTTCTGCACAGACCCTCGGAAGTGCCTTTCTCTTTGGACTTTTGAGAATGACGGTAGAACCTTCAGTGACGTGTCAAACCAGCGAAACCAGTCTGGGATTGTGCAGTTCCTCCGCTGACCACTAAGTGGCGCTGCTGTGGTGTGAGCAGCTCTGGCAGCACAGCTGTCGGTACAAGTCCAGGCGGCAGAGGCGGAGCCGTTTGACCACGGGACAGTAATGACTTCTGTCCCTGCACTCACCTACAGACAGGACAGAGAAAGATGGAGGGATGGAGGGATGGTCAGATTGACAGATAGATGGATGGATGGATGGTTGGTTCGTTGGTTGGATGATTGGATGGATGGATGGATAGATAGATGGATCATTTGATGGATGGATAGATGGTTGGTCAGATTGACAGATATATGGATGGATAAATAGATAGATGTATCAAAGGATAATTTGATGGATGGAAAGATGGATAAATAGTTGTACCAATGGATAATTTGACGAATGAATGGAAGGATGGACAAGACAGGTAGATGTGGGATAAATGGATGGATGTATGAATGGAAGGACCGTTGGTTCGATGGATGAATGGACGGATGGACGTATCAAAGGATAGTTTGATGGATGGATGGACGGACGAGACAAGTTAGTTGGATGGTTGGTTGGTTGGTTAGTTGGTCAGATGGACGGATGGATGGATAAATGGACGAATGTATCAATAGATACATTGATGGATGGATGGACAGAACAGTTAGATGTGGGATGGATGGATGAATGGAAAGATAGTGGTCAGATGGATGGATACATTGACGTATCAATGGATAAATGGATGGATGGATGGGTGGGGCAGATAGAAATAAGATGATTGGAAGAATAGTTGGATGGATGGTTGGTCAGTATGTATGAATGGATGAATGGATGGTTGGATGGATAAATGTGTGTATTTAATGTATGTGGATGGATGGATGATGGACGGATGGATGGATGACTAAATTAGTGCTGTAAGTGAAGGGTCAGTAGAGGTGTAGAAGCCGCCGTACCGCCGCAGGAAGTGATGTTGCAGTGTTGCCAGGTGTCGGGTCGCCGCTGCCAGGTGCAGATGATGTCCGGGACGACCGCGCCACTCACCCGCCGCACACACTCCACCCGCCGCGACTGGAAGCCCCGCCCACAGGCCACAGTGCACGGCCTCCACGGCCACGCCTTCCACTGCACATCACACGCCTCAGAGGAACAGTTCCTGCTGGACGCCGGCCTGATGATGTCAAGTAACAAAGTAATACTGCTTCATTACCTTACTTGAGTAGAAATTTGGCTTACTTTTACTTTACTAGAGTCTTTATTTCTATAGTTACTTTATAGAGTAATACTACTTTGTTACCTTACTTGAGTAGAAATTTGGCTTGTACTTTACTAGTGTTTATTTTTATAGTTACTTTATAGAGTAATACTACTTCGTTACCTTACTTGAGTACACATTTGGCTTACTTTTACTTCACTAGAGTGTTTATTTCTATAGTTACTTTATAGAGTAATACTACTTTGTTACCTTATTTGAGTAAAAATTTGGCTTACTTTTACTTTACTAGAGTGTTTACTTTTCAGCTTACTTTTTACTTCTACTTCTTATTTTTTTTTTAGCAAATATCTGTACGTTCTATTCGTTACTTTTTCAAAAATGGCAAAAAAAATGACCAACATATTGTCCCAGTCCTATGGCATTTATTTCCTTGCATTACTTTTACTTTTATACTTAAAAGTAGTTTTATCAGTATTAGCGATGCTATTTTTACTTTAGTAAAATATTGGGCATTTTACTTTTACTTCCACAGAAGTACTTTTTAACTCTAGTTTCTATACTTGTAATGACTACTTTGTGGCAGCACTGGATATGAGGCGTGAGTGTGTGTGTCTGTGTGTGTGTGTGTGTGTGTGACGCACCTCTCCTCTGGGTGGCACGAGTGGCTGGTGGAGTTCCCGCGATGCCGACACGACACCGACCGCGTCTGCGTAGCGACTGCTGGACCCACACATCCACCCGAGCACTGAAGAACCACAAACACAAATCTGCCAATCATCCATCCATCCATTTGTCTGCAGCCATACATTCATCTATTCATCTTTTCACCCATCTATCCATCCATCTATCTGTCTGTATCTTCCTGTCTACCTGTCCATTCATCAACCTGTCTGTCATCCACCCATCCATCTGTCCATTCATCTATTTGTCTGACTCCACCTGTCCAAATATTTGCTCATCCATTCATCCATCCATAAATCTGTCTGTCTCTTCCTGTATGTCGGTCCATTCATCCATCCATCCATTTATCAATATGTCTGTCATCCATCCATCCATCCATCCATTTGTCCGTCTCTACCTGTCCAAACGTTTGTCCATCCATTCATCCATCCATCTCTGTCTATCCTTCCTTGACTCTGGATCAGTCAGGTTTTCAGTTCTGCGGAGCTGTGGTCAGTAGGTAGATGTGGGATAAATGGATGGATGTATGAATGGAAGGATGTTTTTTTGGATGGATGAATGGATGGATGGACGTATCAATGGAAAGTTTGATGGATGGATGGATGGATGAGACAAGTCGGTGTGGGATAAATGGATGGATGAATGGAAAGATAGTTAGTTGGATGGTTGGTTGGTTGGTTAGTTAGTTGGTCAGATGGACGGATGGATGGATAAATGGACGGATGTATCAATAGATGCATTGATGGATGATGGACGGAACAGTTAGGTGTGGGATGGATGGATGTATGGAAAGATAGTGTCCAAACGTTTGTCCATCCATTCCTCCATCCATCTCTGTCTATCGTTCCTTGACTCTGGATCAGTCAGGTTCTCAGTTCTGCGGAGCTGTGGTCAGTAGGTGGATGTGGGATAAATGGATGAATGAAAAGACAGTGTCCATCCATTCATCCATCCACCTCTATCATTCCTTGACTCTGGATCAGTCAGGTTCTCAGTTCTGCAGAGCTGTGGTCAGTAGGTGAGGAGATGGATCAGACCTTTCCCCAGGGTCCGGTCAGCCACTCCACACACGCCTGGGACACGCATTCTTCCCGATCTTCCGGCCGGACGGTCCCATCACAGGCCGAGGGGGGCACAGACCTCTCGCTTCCGGAGGCTTCCAGCTGATGACAGGAGACCCGGCGCTGCCTGAAGCCTGGACCACAGGAGCTGGAGCATTCGGACCAGGCGGAGGACACCCAGCGCACACCACTGCCAGAGAACCACACCACATCCTGTTTATACATTCATCCACTCATCTCTCGTTCTACATTTCTACTGTATATACTGCATTCTATTTCTTTAAATGTCAATCATTTATCGGTTTGTTCATCTGTTCATCAATATGGCCAACGTCTCTCTCTCTCTCTCTCTCTCTCTCTCTCTCTCTCTCTCTCTCTCTCTCTCTGTCTTTCTGTCTTTCTGTCTTTGTACTCTCTATCCATTCATCCATTAGTCTTTATGTTTGCTTTCAAAGTCTGTCTGTTCGCTTGTCTTTTTGTACTTACCTACCTAACTCTACCTCCCTCCCTCCCTCCCTACCTATCTACCGATCTACGTACCTAACTACCTAACTACCTATCTACCTATCTACCTACTTACCTTCCTACCTTCATACTTCCCTCCCTACTTCCCTCCATCACTCCCTACCTCCCTCTCTACCTAGCTACTTACCCTAACTGCCTATCTACTTACTGACCTTCCTACCTCCATACTTTCCTCCCTCCCTCCCTCCCTCCCTTCCTACCTACCTACACACCTAACTACCTATCTACCTACTGTACTTACCTTCCAACCTCCATACTTCCCTCTCTCCCTTCCTACCTACCTACCTTCATAATTCCCTCCATCACTCCCTACCTCCCTCTCTACCTACCTACACCCCCCCCCCTCCTCCCTATGTTACTCCCTACTTCTCTCCATCACTCCCTACTTCCCTCCCTCCCACCCTCCCTACCTACAGTACATTTTCTTGTCTGTTAATCCCTCTCTGTCCATCATTCAACTCATGCATAATGAGATATGTCTTTCTTTGCTCCTAACCATTCATCTGTCTGACTTTTCCATATACAGAATATGTTCATCAGTCCCTTAATTCATCTATCCTTCCTGTACCTGGCGCAATCATATCTGCCACCTCCAGGATCCAATCAAACACCTGACAATTAGCACTTAGCAGGTTAGCGACTTTGCCAAGTTGACGTCTTGACACTTTCTGGGAACGTGTGGATCTACACACGCGTCCTCAGTGGCTCTGTGGAGGAGCAGTGGGGGGCTGCGAGGGTCCGCGGGGCGCGGGGCTTCGCTAACAAAGCCGCGCTTTGTGTGAGAATCTCCCGCCGATGCGCTAAGTGCTTTCGCAGAGCCGCGTGATTCATGCGCTGAGCCCAGACGCATGGCAACGATCAGATGATGTTTTTGGCCGCGGCGTGTAGAAATCAGAGCGTCCGCGGGCTTTATCTGCGCCGTGTTCCGCCTGGACCTCGAGTCCTGGACTATGCTAATGAGCGCGACTAGGAAAGTAATAATCGATTCAATGTGACGTTTACAACGGGAAAAAAAGGTTCATCGGGGGAAAGTGTCTATGTTTTCCAGACCTCGCCTCCAGACGCAGAGCAGGTGTTCGCAACCCAATCTTACGGGTTCTGATTCTCATTGTAATAAATAATGCAATGAAAGTCACTTTAGATAAAAGTGTGTGAAAAATGCAAAAAAATGTCACTGTGCTGATCTTTAACAAGACGTGAAAAATGTTTGCAACACAGAGTTCAATCCTAATGGTTTTCGATCCTAAAACAGGGCGTTTAAAGCATATTATCCATCTTTAAAATAATTTGAAAAAAAATAATAATGTACAACAAATGTGTCTACCTTATTTATTTATTTAACTGCATTATATATACATACACACACAAGCGCATATATATATATATATATATATATATATATATATATATATATAGGTCACCATATATATACAAACATATGTAAAAGAAAACAAACATCATATATAATTGAAAAAATATTGACGTACAACACATTTCTTTACCTTGTTTATTTAATGTATAGATTTATGTACATACAGCATATGTCCAGTATTTGTATATTTATGCAAAAAAAACATTTTTTTCTCTATTTAAGAAAAAATATTTAATATATTCTAAACGTAGATATTATGCTATTATTATCTTGTATCACCCATCCAGATTATCCGAGGCAATTCTCATGATGAAATCGAGCTGGAACTCTTTGCTATAAAAGAGATTCTCAAAGAACTGATTATCAGAGAAAATACGAAAAAGAAACCCCGCCATTGCTGCCGCCAGCTGTTTCTAGCCAATTAAACCTGCACTTGTGTCTTGTTCATTACTCGCCTGCAAATCTGATTGGCCGATGGGAAAATGATGTGATTGGAGGTGCATTTACCTGGGCGGGCAGTGGGTGGGGTTGCACGCTCGTGATTGGCCGACCGGTTTGGGGAGATGATGGCAGACGTAGGGCGGCATCTCCCTGCCCTGCGGCGTCAGACATAGCACCGCCCTCTTCTGAGCCCCGCCTCCGCCACAGGAAGTGCTGCACTCGCTCCACTCGCCCAGACGCCACTCAAACTCTTCACACACACACACACACACAGCAGTGATTAATATACGTATACTGTATGTATATAGTGATTCATATTACTGCTTTATAGAACTTTACGAGCTTTTGAACACACAGATCTGCTGAATCTGCACCCCGCCCACACACACAGGAAGAGGAGGAGCTAAAAAACACACCAATGAGATAGGAGTCCTCGCACACATTTATATATAAGAAAATAAAAATCGTATTTAAGATGAGAACCTATCAATTAATCAGCATTCACAATTAATCACAGGTGATTTTTATATGTACACGTTTCTCACAATAGTTAATACCTAGTTTTTTCAAGTTTTAGTAAATCGCACTTGTGTGTGTGTGTGTGTGTGTGTGTACTTGTGACTGTATGTGTGTATGTTTGTTTGTCACTGTGATACATAGTGTATGTGTGTGTGTGTGTGTGTGTGTGTGTGTGTGTGTGTGTGTGTGAGTGTTTGTCACTGTGTGATACCGAGTGTATGTTTATGTGTGTGTGTGTGTGTGTGTCTGTGTGTTTGTCTCTCTGTGTGTGAAAGTGTGCGCTTATGGATATATGTGTGTGTGTGTGTGTGTTCTTGTGACTGTATGTGTGTGTTTGTTTGAGTCTGTATGAGTGTTTGTCACTGTGTGATACAGAGTGTGTTTCTGTGTGTGTGTGTATGTCTATCTGTGTGTGTGAAAATGTGCGCTTGTGACTATGTGTGTGTGTGTGTGTGTGTGACTCTGTGTGTGTGAAAGTGTGCGCTTGTGACTGTGTGTGTGTGTGTGTGTGTGTGTGTTTTTCTGTGTGTGTGAAAGTGTGTACTTGTGACTGTGTGTGAGTGTGTGTTTGTTTGTGTGAGTGTGTGTGAGTGTTGTCACTGTGTGTGTGAAACTATGTGTGTGCTTTTGACAGTATGTGTGTGAGTGTTTGTTTGTTTGTTTGAGTTTGTGTTTGTCACTGTGTATTAGTGTGTGTGTGTGTGTGTGTGTGTGTGTGTGTGTGTATTCTACAACCTTAAAACAGCCTCAGACCTGCAGTAATACAACAATCCATCATTCATCACAACACAACTTTCCCCCACATTCCCTCCTCATTATGGAGGTGTGTGTAGTTGCGATGGTTGTGTGTCGGACCTTCTGATGAGACGTGTATCCAGGCGGTGACGCGCTGCTGCTGCTCCGTGAGCGTCTCACACTCGTAGCGTCCGTCAAACGCGGCGGTGGGCGTGTCCACCTCCAGAACACGCCCCCCCGCCAGCGCCCGCATTCCAGCGCCCGGCCTCAGCGTCTGGTTCTGATGAGACCATTTAACGGGCTTCCTGTGACTGGGGAGCACTGGACAACCTGAGGGGGTTCAGAAGGACACACACGTGAGACCTGATGTCCACTCTAGTGTGTGTGTGTGTGTGTGTGAACATACGTAGAGCTAAACCAACGTCTTAATCCGTTAATTACCGTATTTTTCGCCATATAAGACGCACACAATTTTAAATTAGAAAAATCTAGAAAAAAAAAGATTCTGAACCAAATACTGTAGTAAAATATTTTATATTACCGGTATAAAAGGTAACAGCAGTTTAAGGGCGGTATAGCGGTATTGAGATGTGCCACGATATGGATTTTACAATGTCGTGGATACCGCGATAATTCACGAATTAGATTTTTATATAAGTATATAAACACAATATTACACATTAGTTTCGTTACAAGTTGTCACTTACAACTACCAATGACGGCACAGACATTACTAATCAAACACAGTTTCACACGCATACGTGCGCCGCTCCGTTCCCTGCGCTGTGCCTTTAAGAGAAGAGCGGCTGCTTTAGTTTTAAAAAAACGAAAAGCTTTCAAGCTTCTGAAGTGTGACTGTTTTCATCATTACAATACATAGTCGTCATATTTCCCTCACAGAAAGACTCCTGTAATGCGTTTGCACTGTAATAAAATGCATACATTTTCAATGCAATTATATACGGCAACAGTTTATACAACAAAATAGTCCTATACAATTAGAAATGTGTTTATGCTTGCATTACTTTTACTTTTATACGTCAAGTAGTTAGCAAACCAGTACATTTACTTGAGAAAAAACTTCGAGTTGATACTTTTTACTTATTTTTTTTACTCCTACTCTCTTCCTACTCTAGTATCTATACTACTAGTTCAAGTTCAAGTTCAGTGCATGTGTAAAACACTTTTCCACAGTTATTAGCTTCTAATAAACACATATATTAGCATCTAATAAATGTGTTAATAAACTGGTGCTGTCAAACGATTAATTACTAACCAATAACTAATCGCAGTTCCCCAACCAAATTGATCGCAAATAAATAACAGAAGCTTGTAATATTGATTAGTGACGTTTAAAATGTAAATGAATGTGAACTCAACACTAAAGAAACACTCGTTTAAATATCGTGATGTAATTTCGAAGACTTTTTGTCCAATTTGCCGTATATTCTCTCTAGTTTCTTAACATATTAAACAATATACCAATATGCAATAAACCATCCTCCAAAATCAACAGTCGGTTCGAAAGACACATCCGTGCGACGATAAAGAAAACCGAGTAACGATTTAATCGCGTGAAAAGTGTCGCACCGATTCTCAAGACGTCTCCGGGCTTGACCGTGACGCTGGTGCCGCTCAGAGACGCCATGATCACCCTCTTCCTCTTCATCTCCGTCCGCGGCTGCTGCTGCTGGGATTTACCCACAATCCCTCCTGCCATTACAAGAGCATTATGGGAAATGTAAAAAAGCACAATACCCAGCCTGGTCCAAACGACTCCAAGAGATTTCAACAGAATGAATGAACACGCCCTTCGTCATTATGTCTGTCTTTATTGGTCGATCTTACTTAAATTATTCGCCAAAACATGACTGATTACAAAGTGTGTCTACGTCTTCTAGATCTACTACACTAGGTGGCAGCAGCGCTCTCGATTCTATCCATCCAGACAGTGGTGTAACGTACTTGAGTAGATTAAGTACTTAAGTATGTTGGCTACTTTGTACTTGTACTGAGTATCAGAAATATTAGCAACATTTGTTGTATCGTTACTCCGCTACATTTGAATGGACACTTGCCGTTACTCGTTACATTGTGTGCGCGATACAGAGTAAGTCGCATATTTTTCTACCGCGGTTAATTTCTCGAGTGGAGGAAGTGATATCGCCATCTGCAGGATGCTGAAGGTACTGGATGATATTGATCAGCTAAAGCGCGTGAATCAGTGGTTGCACTTTTTTGCACATTTGAGTTTGACTGAGACTGACTTTTTGTTCTTTTTTAATAATTTTTTTTTCCTGCCATTTTGAAACATCGAGGTGTTGCATTTCATAAATAAAGATCTTCTTGCTTTTCACATTTTTCAGTGTTTTTTGAGCCAAAATTCAGTACGAGTAATATTCTCACGTTTTTTTTTTTAATCTGATACCTTATGACTTTTACTCTTCTTCTTGAGTAAAATACACATGAAAAATACACATGAAAAAATAACAAATCAAAAAACCAAATGAGTAAAAAAAAAGACTCGAATCAAGTAAAATGATCTGCCCATGTGGTGAGAAAATTTTCCTTGACAAAAGTTCTGTTTTCTAGAAACTTCTAGAAACCTCTCTTAACTCTAAGCCAGTTAATTTTTCTTGTAGGAAAAAAACGACATTTTATGTGTAGCTTCGAGATTTATTGGCTTATCAAGAATGTTGTTTTTTTGGATGGCACACCCATGGCACACCCATAGGTCAAGGCCACCACTTACCCTCCACGTGCAGCAGGCTGGTGGCCACAGACTTGCCCACGGCGTTGGCAGCCACGCAGGAGTACGAGCCGTCGTCACGGAGAGACAGACTGGTCAGGAGGAGCAAGCCGTTCTGCAGGAGCCGGGCACTGGAGCCCAGCGGACCCTCTCTGTGATGCCAGCTCACTGTGGGTGGTGGCACACCTGCCCAAAAACACGTGGAATCAGACTAGTGCCAAAAAATATCAAACGTACATTTTTGAGAAACAAACGAAAATGCGTATTGTGTTTGTTTTTTATTTATTTTTTTCCGCTGGCAATCTTCACGTCTTAGTTTGTTCGTTTCCGATTTTTTTTTGTTTGTTTCATTTTTTTCCGCGTTTGGACTTTTGGCACAAGCTTCACGTGGGGGCGGAGCTTACTCTGATTGGCTGGTGGGAATGTGATTGGCAGCTCTCTCTCTATTGGAGCAAGAGAGAGATTGAAAGGAAAGGGAGAGGAAGAGAGAGATAAAAGGAAAGGGCAATGGTGAGAGGAAGAGAGAGAGAGAGAGGCAGACAGACAGAGAGAGAGAGAGAGAGAGAGAGACAGATAAAAGAAAAGAGAGATGGAGAGATGGAGATGGAAAGGGAGAAAAAGAAAGAGAGAGAGAGAGAGAAGTATGTAACTGAGAGAAAATATGTGTATGAGTAACTGTGTATGAGTGTTTTGAGTTAACATACTTGTAACATACTTGTAACACTTGTTATAATACTTGTAAAAATATATAGATAATGATAGATAGATTTATTCAGGCCTTCTAGACTGCAGTCGCTCGGGATGTAACGGACTATTTGACTTCTGAGTATGTTCTCTCTCTCCCCACTGTGACCCAAACCATCAAAAAATGCAAAAAAAAATCGCCATCCTCCCCTTTTCAAAAAATTCAGTTATAACCTCAAGTAATATAGCAGTTATAACCTCAAACAGATCTTCTAAAGACCCCTGAGTGTCCATAGGGCCCCACTTTGTGCTAAAAACTAGCTTTCTGGGCCCAATTTGTGCTAAGTACAGGAACACACACACACTCTCGCTCTCTCACACTCTCTCTTTCACACACACACACACACACACACACACACACACACGCACGCAAACACACACACACGCATACACTCTCTCTCTCTCTCACACACACACACTCTCTCTCTCACACACACACACACACACACTCTCTCTCACACACACACACACACTCTCTCTCTCTCTTACACACTCTCTCTCTCTCTCTCTCTCTCTCACACACACACACACACACACACTCTCTCTCTCTCTCTCACACACACACACACACACAAACACACACTCTTTCTCTCTTTCTGGAGAGTTCCTTTATCAAGGTCGCTTGAAGGACACTGGTGGAATGTCTGGATCAGACGCTCAGCGTAGAGAAGTGTGTGAGACTCTTATCAGCGCATCTCTTTGATGATTCCATCTCTCCGCCATCATTACCCACACTGCCCCGCTTCATTCCTGCCGCTGATGAAAGCTGGAGACTGATGGAGCAGAAGCTCAGAATTCCCCCTTAAATGACGCGGCACTGCACTAATCCCAGCGTCCGGAGACACGCCCGACTTCACACGCCATTTCTGGCCAATCGTGCGGATCTTTCTGCAGAAGCGCACGCGAGGTGAAGCAACGCCGACGTTTCTCTCCTAGTTTAGTCACGAACAGAGGAGAGACGCCGCTTATCATATACCTGTGTAGCAGTACAGGCTCTTTTACATGTGTGTGTGTGTGTGTGTGTGTGTGTGTGTGTGTGTGGAAATGTTGTGTGTGATTTGTGTCTGACACCGTGTGTGTGTGTGTGTGTGTGTGTGTGTGTGTGTGTGTGTGAAAGTTGTGTGTGGAAATGTGTGTGATTTGTGTCTGACACCGTGTGTGTGTGTTTTGTGTGGAAATGTGTGTGGAAATGTTGTGTGTGATTTGTGTTTGACGGTGTGTGAGTGATGCGTTTCATGAATTATGTGTGTTTTGTCAATGATGTGTGTGAGTGATGCGTTTCGTGAATGATGTGTGTTTCGTGAATGATGTGTGTTTCGTGCATGATGTGTGTGAGTGATGTGTTTCGT
>MU204300.1:1630853-1655123 GCA_017309775.1 Paedocypris sp. Pulau Singkep | reverse complement strand
TCTCTCTCTCTCTCTCTCTCTCTCTCTCTCTCTCTCTCTCTCTCTCTCTCTCTCTCTCTCTCTCTCTCTCTCTCTCTCTCTCTCTCTCTCTCTCTCTCTCTCTCTCTCTCTCTCTCTCTCTCTCTCTCTCTCTCTCTCTTTCTCTGTTTTTCTTTAACTTTCTTAATCTCACTTTCGATTTCTCCCACTCTTTCTCTCTCAGTCTGTCTGTAACTCTCTTCATCTCTAACTTAGTCTATCTTTTTCTCACTATCAATTTCTCCCACTCTTCTCTCCCATATGTCCCGCTGTTTTTATCTATCTCACTCACACCATATCTCTATCTTCACTGTTTTTCTCTCTATTATTTCACACTATCACTCTCTTTTTTCCTCTTTCTTTATCCCACCAACTCTCATTTTCTCACACTATCTCATTCTCTCTCTCACTCACTCTATTTTTTTCCTCACACGTTTATCTCATTTTCTATCTCGCTCACTCTCTTTTTACTCTCTTCTTTATCTCAGTCTCATGGTCTCACACTCTATTTCCTTCACTATCTCGTTCTCTCTTACTCACTCTCTCGTTTTCTCTCTCACTCAAGCTCAGTTTTTCACTCTCTTTTTTATCTCACTCTCATTTTTTCACACTATCTCTCTCTCTCTCACTCACTTTCTTCACCATACACACACACACACACACACACACACACACACACACACACACACAATGGCAGCAAATCCCTCAAATTAACCAGAGTTGTTTATTTATGTAATTAGTTGGTAATTTTGTATTTTTTTTAATGAAATGACTAACCAGCCAGAAACACCGAGGTCCTCTCAGAATCGGAACCAAACCCATTAGCGGCGGTACACGTGTAGATGCCCACATCCCTGGCACCGGGACCGGAGACGTGCAGCTCTCCACCTCCGTCCCACCAGACCCTGAAAGAGCAGAAGATCCATCCATCATCTCTGGTGTGATCGTGAGGATCCGAGGAAGGTTCTGACTGTGAGGAAGCAGCGATGGCGGATTGACACTTCTCAACATCTCTATCTCTCTCTCTCTCTCTCTCTCTCTCTCTCTGTCGCTCACTCTCTTCCTCTTCTCTCTCATTATCTCGCTCGCTGTCTATTCCTCTTTCTAATTTGAACTCCGCCTCTCTTGCTCATTCTCACTCTCTTTTTTTTTTCTCTCTCTTTCTTTCATTTTGTCTCTCTCACCACTCCTTTCTCTCCGTCCTTCCACTTTTCACCATATCATGCGTTTTTTTTCTCTCTCTCTCACATCTGGCCAAGAATAACAAGCGCAATCCTAGGGCAGAGAACGTGAAAAACATAGAGGGACGAGAGAACGACAAGAAAGAATGGTTCATTTGTTAGATATGCAAGAATTGGATTGATATGAATAGTAATGGGTGGATGAACTGATATGCAGTGAAGAAGAGACGTGATGGATGAACTAATGGACTAAACGTATGGATTGTTTTAAAGCAAAAGAGAAATGAAAGATGATGAAATGATAAGAACTGATATAAAGAAGAAAAATAGATGGATGGATAAATGAATGGATGGATGGATGTATACACTGATACACAGAAGAAGAGAAGTGTAGACGAATGAACTGATACAGACATGGCAATGGATAGATGAAAGGTTCAATTAAGGAATATAGAAGGAGGAACAAGTAATGGATAAATATTAAAAAAAAAAATAAAAAAGAGAGAGAGAGAGAAATAGAGTAACGTGAAATGATATTTGATCATGAAGTGGAACCTCAGATACTTTGTTGTGTTGGAGAAATGCATTATCCAGCGCAACATTAATTCTTTGACATTTTGTCGAAGATTGAAAATTCCATCAAGTAATATTCCTAGTATTGATCAGATGAATGATGAAAATAAGGTTCGAAAACAAGAAAACTTTTTTTGTTCGAAAAAAAAAAAGTTTGTAAATACTGTAATGTGTTGCCGTGAAATTCTCCTCTACCTTTCATCCCTCAGAAGCGGAGCTCCATCTTTGCTCCAGGACAGGTCGGGTGGTGGTTGACCCTGTGTGGGACAGAGCAGGGTGAGGCTGTGGGTGGCGTTGGTCAGGTAGGCGTCCGTCCCGATGGAGACCCGCAGATCTCTCTTGAAGCTCATGGCTGATCCGTGTGGCTTCTGGCGGAGGATGAGCGCTCGGCTGCCTTTCTTCACCTCTGAGGTGTTTCCACCCGACTGCTCGAGGGTCTCCTCGTTCCTCGTCCCACCCTCGGCAGTAGCCAAGTCCTCCATTAGTTTGCCGATCACTTGTGAAGCCATTTCTTCAGTCACCTCTCCACTTTCCACCAGCTGGGTGATGTTCTTCACAAGCTCCTCGAACTGCTCTGGCTCCAGGACAAAGGTCCCGGTGTGGCCCACGGCCCCCGACGCCAAGGTGTAACTCTCAAATGAGAGAGTGTTCCACAGCTCCTGGGAGTAGTTGTCATCATCTCTGTAGAACTCGTTTCCATGAACCCAACTTGAGCCGGAGTGCTGAGCTTTTTTCTGAGAAGGTCCCTTATATTCCTGGCACTTCACCGCGCTCTGGACTTGGTCTTTGTTGAGGTACACGTGAAAGTTCTTCTGGTTGCTTAGCCCCGCCCCTTCTGGGCGTTCCACCAGTCTGTTATTGTAGCCGATGAGCTTCAGAGAGAAGGTGTCCGAGTCTTGGCTTGCCCAGCAACGGTACAGGCCGATGTCTCCAGCGTCCAGGTTGTAGACCCTCAGAGCCCCGGACTTGGTGATGCTCACGTGTTTGGAGCGATTCAGAAGCCTGCCGTCTTTCTCCCAGCGGATTTGGGCTTTGGGAAAATGGCGCACGGGACACCTGATGACGACCGAGGTCTTGGGGAGAAGGTAAGCGCGGCCACCAACGGTCAGACGGAGTCGCTTCTCAGGCCTGGTCTGGATGTAGATGTGCTTCAGGCCTATCACCTGAGGGCAGCGTTTCCTGGAGTGTTTGTGCTCTGTGAACGTAAAAAGTTGATGATATGTTGAGTGAGTTTGTCAATATGGCCACTAGGGGCAGTGCTCTGCATTTAACCTTTCACGTATTGTGTCACGGTTTGACCACGAGACCCACAGAGACGTTTTTCGTGGTCACGCATTTTCCGAGCCCGTGATGAATTCGCTTTCCAGTGAGAATGTTTAGATGTAGTTGCAGTGTGAAATGTTACAAGCTCCACGTAAAGTTCCATATCAAACCTTGAGTTATTTTGGGTGCTAGTCGTAGGCTACAATGTGTGAGTCACTAACTATCACGTGTTGAGTAGGTGTAGTAGCATGAGAACTACAAGAGTCCGGTGACTAAGGAACAATGCTACGGGATTAAACTCCAACTATGCTACAACTGTGCTAACGTGCTACAATACAACAAACTCAAAGTAGGCTACAATGCTACAATTCCAGACACGCTACAATTCTAAACGCAACTATGCTAGAACCCAAACTACAAAAGCCTGTTAGCTGAGGTAACAATGCTAGAGGAACCAATTCCAACTATGCTTGAAATGCTACTAAATTGCTACAAAACAACACATTCCTAATATCCAACAATGCCACAATTTCAACTTTGCAACAATGCTACAATCCCAAACATGCTACAGTGCTACAATCTCAAACATGCTACAATGCTACAAGCAATTAAGAACTCCAACTACAAAGGCCTGTTAGTTGACCAAATTGACCAATCACAACTATGCTTAAGTGCTACTAAACAGCTACAAAACTACACATTCCAAATATGCTACTAGGAGCTGCACAATTCTGGATAAAATGAGAATTATGAGGGGTTTTTTTTTTTGCTTGGGATAAAAATCACAATTCTTTCACGATTCTGTTTTTCTTATTTTAAAGATTTAACCCTGAACATCAAGTTGTCCAACCGCAATAGAATAAACCGCATTACTCTTTGCATTAAATTTAGATAAATGTAAGAAAAAATGAATACGGCTCCAGTGCCACAATTCCAACTTTGCAACAATGCTACAAATCCCAACACGCTACAGTGCTACGGTTCCAACGTTTGGAGTTTCAACAAAAGTTAAAAAAAAAACTAGCTTCAAAATGTCGATTCTTTGTGCAATCAGGTCGAGTGGAGGACAGAATCTGTTCACCCCTCATCTGAACCTAGTTTAACGCGTCTTGCCGCAGTAAGGTGTTGTGTTAGACTTGGCACCCAGAAAAAAAGAGGAAATATAATTTGTTCCTGTATTCACAGAGGAGTGAAACGTAGGAGCTCGAGGAGTTGATGGGTTCACAGAACAATAACAGCAGGCTCGGCGTAACCCTAAAGACTCGGTGCTTTTGATTGGACAGTCATCCGAGCTGAAACTGGAGGAGACGGTCCATGCTGCTGGAGTTGAACCCATCAGGAGGCCTGATGCTGCAGAGTCAAGCAAACCAAGGCCAGTCTGGATGTAATAACACAGTTTGTTCAGTGTTGGTTTTTTTTTTTACATAATAAAAGTTGAAGGTCAATCGAGTTCTTGCCCCTTTAAAGCCCTAGTCATGTAATATACTGAGAAACACAAGCACGGGCTTCCTGTAGAGCGCTTTACTGCTTAAAAACAAACCCGACGCATAGATGGAATTACAATAATATTAAGAACACTTACCGTTTCTATATGAATTTTTTCATTTATTTTCACTGATTTTTAATCATTTCTTTCATCTATAATGATAATAAAATAATATATTGGTCATTCGGGGTGATTTGTATTTTGCACTGCCTGTGTGTATCTTTTTAATGTCTCTTTGTATTTTGCACCACAATTTTGTTGCACCATTGTGCAATGACAATAAAGATGTATCTTATTTTGATCTTATCTTATTTTAATGCATAGCAGTCCACACACATATTTACAAATGGTTATTATTTATAGTTATAATATACATATATATATAAATAATATAGCATAATATTTGAGTGTATATGCAGTATATACAAAAAATTCAATTTATATACTATATGTATATATACGTATATAAATATATATATCCATCCATCCATTCACCTACCCATTAATCTATCTATCTATCTATCTATCTATCTATCTATCTATCTATCTATCTATCTATCTATCTATCTATCTATCTATCTATCTATCTATCTATCTATCTATCCATCCATCCATCCATCCATCCATCCATCCATCCATCCATCCACCTACAGACTGATCTATCTATCTGTCTGTCTGTCTGTCTGTCTGTCTGTCTGTCTGTCTGTCTATCCATCCACCCATCCCCCTACACACTGATCTATCTGTCTGTCTATTCATCCATCCATCCATCCATCCACCTACACACTGATCTACCTATCTGTCTGTCTGTCTATCCATCCACCCATTCACCCATCCATCCATCCATCCATGACAGAGGAGTCTCTTACTCTTGCAGGAGCTCATTCGACAGCTGCGGATGAGAGGAGGAAGAGGAAGGTGTCTGCAGGAGGAGCGTTCCAGGGTGACCTGCTGCCCGGAGGCCGTCTGTCTCTTACACACCGGCTCTCGCCTCTGAACGCCTCTCCCACAGGTGACGGAGCACTGAGGGCACAGACATTTATTTATTTATTTTTTTTCATTTCTGGTTAAATTGTGTTATTTTTTGTTATCATTCTGCTCCAAAGCTTTTGCCTTCTTATGGACTCGTTTTCAGGCGCTAGCCATTAGCCGTTAGCACAGATCTACCGGACGCAATACAATCTGTCTATTCAAATATTGTACTGCATTTCGTTTAATCTTACGTCTTCCAGTGTTATTTTGTCTCTGTCGCAACGTGTCTAATATTTCTGTTATTGAACCAATGAAAGCTTAAATGCACGAATGCACGTTTGCCTACGGAATCATTATTTTAAAGACGCACCTCTGCACAAAGACGACGTTATTAACTTGAAATATGGTAAAACGAGCGCTTATATTTACCAGCATATTTGAAATAGGCAATTATAAGCACCCCGCAAGTTTTTGAGTACCTAAATAAAAAAAAATAAAAAACAGAGTGCTTATGTTTGCGTAAATACGTATTTGCGTTCTTTTTTTTATTATTAATACATCTTTAACGTGTTTATATTTTTTATACTTGCTAACCTGAACATGTCCTGAAACACGTTGTATCAAATTGTAACAAGACAAATAGGTCTGAAATAAATGGTCAATTTCCTGCTGAGAAATGTGTTTTTCTTCTACTCGTGTGCATTTGTTCCATCTCTATGAGACACGAGCTCCTCAAGAGCTCCACCCACCGTGGACCAGTCTCCTCCCTCCAGGCGTGGCCTCAGGCAGTGTGAGGTGATGCAGGACCTCTGGACCGCGGGTTTGGGTGCTGGACACTCCTGCTCTCTCAGTCTGCGGCGGGTTCCGCTGGACAGTCTCTGCTGACAGGAAACCTCCCGCCACTGCCTTCCTCTGCCACACGACGCCGAGCACTGACCAAACCACAAACAACAGCACAGTACTTGAGTAGATACTTCCTTGTGAGTATTTTGTGCTACTTTGTACGTGTGCTACTTTGTGCTTGTACAAAGTATCAGAAATATTAGCCTTACATTTAAATTGAAAATATATTATATAAATAATAAATACGAATAAAATGTAATTGAATTTCTATATTAGGAAATAAAACCTCATATGTAAAGAGCTTCTCGTTTTGCAGATTATTTTTTGTTTCACTTGCAATTTCTACATTTTTTTTTTTGCAAGAATGCAGGAAAATACCTGAAACAACACGGTTTTGCACGACACGTGTCCAAGCAAGAAAACTAGACACGTGAAGCATTTTGTTACTTGATTTTTTGTTTAAATGTATTTGTTTTATTACATTGCAATTGGTGATTTGTAACTTGTAATTGAGTATTCAACATATTTACGCGAATATAAGCACCCCCTGATTTTTCAGGCATAAAATAAAATTTTTTGGTTTTTACATTTCAGGTTCAATTACGTTAATATTACTCCTAAAAGTACTATTTTTTCCTTTATTCAACAAACCTTTGTAACCCCCAAACTTTTATCATTTTGATATTGTTTTACTTGAACGATAGATAACAAAAAGTCGATTCTAGTGGTCAGAACTTCATTTCCCATGATCCTTTGCACCAGTCCGTGCACGCGCAGAGCAACCGCGTGAGGCCCGTCGAGCTCTCTGTTTATCCGCCGTGTGGAGACGATTAAAGGGAAGGATTATTATTCCTTGTTTAGCAGACCAAGCACTTTGATTGTGTCTGTTCCTTGGATTTTTTCCTTTTTGCCCGTGTTCTTCATTTTCGACTGTTTTGACTCTTTCTGCGATGACACGTTCGTTTGTTAGCGCTAAGATAAGCTAAGCGGTCCTGAATGATCCCTGTTTGTTGCAATATTATGATTGTATTTAGTTTAATCTTACTTCTTCCAGTGTTATTTAGCCACTGTTAAGTGTCGTGGCGTGTCTAATGTTTCTTAATTTCTGTTATTGAGCTAATAAAAGCTTCTACTGTAGCACGTCTGCCGTTGCATTATTTAAGACGCACACGTGAGCCACTGCATAAAGATTGCTCCTGACTTGACAGACGTAAAATTGGAGGCTTATATTTACGCGCATATTTGACATCAGAGAGAAGGTCAAAAATTCGGAAAAAAAAATTATTTTCACGTAAATATGATTACAGTAATGTATCTGTACTTTTACTGAAGTCTTCTTGGGATTGGTGGCTTGTAATTATGTAGTTTTTACAGTAAGGTATACGCACTTTTACTCAAGTGTGGTTTTCAGCTACTTCACACCTCTACAACACTCTGAGAAGAAAGTGATGAGTGATAAGTGAAGTCTCTGCTGGCCACTGACCTTCTGCCAGTCCTCCGTCTCCCAGGATGGTGGACACGTCACTTGGTTGCAGGCGCGGAGTTCCTGAGGTGGGACTCCCACACAGTCTTTACTGGGAACAGCTTGGGTGCGATTGCCCTCCACGGTCCTCACGCAGGTCACGCTTCTGGTCTGAAGGCCCACGCCGCAGGAGACGGAACACGGGTTCCACGTGCTCACCTCAAACCTGAACACACCACCCTTGATAAACACTGTCTGCACATGAGACCCCAAAGTCATATTTAGGAGTACTTATATCCCGTCCATCCATTCATAGATCCATCCATCCGTTTAAGAACTCAAGTAGGAACATTTAAAAACGTTGGAACAACTGCGAACGGAGCACAGATGAAGTTATTTGGAGAACTGACTACCGTATTTACACGAATATAAACGCCACCTGATTTTTTTAGGCACAAAATAATAATTAAATAAAAAAAATGTATATTTATTTTTTTAATTTCTGGTTAAATTGTGTTATTTTTTCATTTTATCATTCTGCTCCAAAGCTTTTGCCTTCTTATGGACTCGTTTTCAGGCGCTAGCCATTAGCCGTTAGCACAGATCTACCGGACGCAATACGGTCTGTCTATTCAAATATTGTACTGTGTTTCGTTTAATCTTACTTCTTCTAGTGTTATTTTGTCTCTGTCGCAACGTGTCTAATGTTTCTTTATTTCTGTTATTGAACCAATGAAAGCTTAAATGCACGAATGCTCGTTTGCCTACGGAATCATTATTTTAAAGACGCACCTCTGCACAAAGACGACGTTATTAACTTGAAATATGGTAAAACGAGCGCTTATATTTACCAGCATATTTGAAATAGGCAATTATAAGCACCCCGCAAGTTTTTGAGTACCTAAATAAAAAAAAATAAAAAACGGAGTGCTTATGTTTGCGTAAATACGTATTTGCGTTCTTTTTTTATTATTAATACATCTTTAACGTGTTTATATCTTTTATACTTGCTAACCTGAACATGTCCTGAAACACAATGTATCAGATTGATTGGAATAAGACAATTAGGTCTGAAATAAATGGTCAATTTCCTGCAGAGAAACGTGTTTTTCTTCCACTTGTGTGCGTTTGTTCCTTCTCTATGCAGACAAAAAACATGTTATATATTTTATACCATGTAACAATGGTATTTAATTTTTCATTCAATCTCATTCTGTATTGCAGTCATATGACTCTTATCTTCTGCTCAGTGGCTGCACTACCGCTCCATGCTTAAATGCAAGACGATCGGGGAAAATAAAAAGCCTTTCACTGCATGTCATGCCACATATGTATATGCACGTGACAAATAAAATGTGTTGTTGTTCATTCGGGCCGTACCTGGTGGGACAGTGCTGGGCGTTACAGGAGCGAGAGAGCTGAGAGCTGGAGTCGGTGCAGTGACTGTCATCCACAGCTTCTTTACTCGCAGTGTTAACGCACGTGATGAGAGCCGTCTGTCGCCCTGCAAGACAAGGTTGTGAGGAAGGAGATCAAACGCTGATGCCTCGTCACAGAACAGCGATTCTTCACTCTCTGAGGTGTTAACACGCTCCATTAAGCAGCAGCAGCAGAGTAAGTCAGTATCTGAGTTTGGACTGAAGATGGAACGGTTCTTAAAACGAACAAATGAAGATAAAAGTAGATTAAAGAGGATAAAAGTACGACCTCTGTAGATTCATATTAATGGCAACAATATCAAACGTAAGTGTCTTTGAAATGCTTCACATTTTCGCTTCGGATTCTTTTTTTTTTGTTTCACTTGCAATTGCTACATTTTTTTTTTTTTTTTTTTTTGCGATAATGCTGAAAAATACCTGAACACAGTTATCAACAAACATTTTAGAAAAAAAAAAAAATAATAAAAAAAAAGCAAGACAAATGTGAAGCATTTTGTAACTTGCTTTTTTATTTAAATGTATTTGTTTTATTACGGCTGAATTTTATTTATTCACATTATATATTATTTATTTAAAGTATAAACATGTTAGATGAATAGTAATAAGAGCAACTACCTTATTCAGTGCTGTATGTGCAGGATTACACGTCATGGTGTATCGTATTATTTACAGTAAATAACAACATGTTAGCATATTGAACTTCGCAAGTGTAAAGTGTTCTTCATATACCATATTTACTCGACTATAAGTCGTGTATTTTTCTTTAAAATTTCGGGCTCAAAGTAGGGGGCTCGACTTATACGCGCGGTCTACCAAAATAGAACATATTTTATTTAGAACAGTGCGCAGATATTTCACCCTTTCTCACAAAAATTAACAACACACAAGCGCGGTAAATAAATTAACATTAACATTAACAGGCCACTCTTTGACACACTCTTTATTTATTCCCAAACCACGAGTCAGCAGTAGCGTCCGTCTTCTTCTTTTCTTTTACCTTAAAAGGGCAGAGCACTTTTCCCACAATTCTTTAAAATTATAATGCAACCAGATATGAATGACAAATTAAACCTTAAACATAAATTAACAATAACTTAAATAGATTAATACCAACTTATCAAAACAGGGTTACTTTATTTTTAGGTTTCATTTACCACCAAGAATGTCTGAATAGTTTTATTATTTCTATAGGATTAAAGAGCATCTGACCAGGTGTTCTATCATTTTTTCCTTCTAGTTCTGTGCTATATGTTTAGGTTTGGAAAAAAATTAATTGTTTAATGATATTTTAAGTTTTACTCCTCGTCTTATTTCGGAAGGGGGTGCGTGCCCAGCGCCACTTTAGTGTCCCCGTGAGCTCCAAATAACCGGAATTTACTTTATACGAAGCACAAAATTGTGTTTACTCATTTCTATCTTTTCACTTTTTTCTAATTTCTTTCCCCTGTCTTGCAAGCGGGTCTAAACAAAATACCACAATCTCACAGTTAAGCAGGGGGTTACGAGGACTTATAAGCAGATCGACTTATAAGCGAGTAAATACGGTAGTTATCAAATACAACCTAAATCGTGATTTGGATTGGCTAAAATAATATTTTCATTACTTTTTTTTAAACAATTTTGGGAGTTTGCTTGAAAAAATTTGGGCCCTGAGGTCAAAAAGGTTAAGAACCCCTTTTCTAGAACACTCTGCTCTCCGACGAAAACCCAGACGTATTATTTACAGCTCATCTGAAAAGACGTGCGCAAAAAAAGCTTTGTTTAATTAAAAGTCAAAGCTAAAATTAAAGCTGAGAATGAGACGGTGCTCACCAACACCACAAGACGCAGAACACGGAGTAAATCCCTTGTGTTCCCAGGCAAAGTCTGTGTGTTTGGGGACCTGGTGTGGCTCCGGGGACGGAGATGCTGAGCAGGAGCCCGAGTCACAGCTCCTGTGTGATGAAGGCTTGGCCTCCTCACACTCCTCCTCAGGCAGATCCACTTCAGTTTGGGTAAAAGACAACAGGACTTTACACTTCACCACACGCTTCTGAACTCCCAGGCCACAGGAGACACTGCACGCCGACCACGGCCCCGGGATGAACCTACACACACACACACACACACACACAAAGCACTTTAAATCATGCTGGCACGCTGTACAGAATACTAGGTGTTTTCATTATATAGTGTTTCTTTGCTCGATTATTTATCCTCTTTTAAAAAAAAAAAAAGACAAGGAAACGGAAACGGAAAAAAAACAATAAGAGAGTTGTATTCCTGATATACTTGATCTGTATTTTGTTGTTCTCGTCTGTTATTATTTTGTATTTTGTCGTTCTCTTTATTTCTTGCTGTTGTTCCGTCTTTTGGTTGTAAAGCTGATTCAGTTGAGTTGAAAAAGATGTACAGTAAGTGAATAGGCAACTACACGTGATGCTTCAACCTTTTCCTTTTTATTTGGTCAACTTTGTTTCAAATTTCAAAATGTATGGATTTTGGACCAAACAGTAAATTGAAAATGAAATGCATGTGTAATGTGTATGCGTCAAATACAATTTGAATTTGAATCCTCAACAATCATCATGTCTCGTCTTGACCCTCAAAAAGGCTTCAAAGTTGTGACGACCAGCCAAAAGGTCCCCACAAGTGACATTTGGGTTCACACTTTAAGTCCCCACACTCCACTATAAAGAAAACTAACAGTTTCGGGCACACTTTTTAATGTGAATGGCACACACACACACACACACACACACACACACACACACACACACACTCCGTTCTACAAAAAGTATTTCCATCCATCCTTGAAACATTTTTGCTAATACAACAAAGTAACATAATAGCTACACTAACAATAAAAGCAAATACAGTAATGGCTATACTAGCAATAAAACCAAACGGATCTGTAGAAAACGCTGCTTTGTAATGAAGGATACAGCAATAACCGAAACCAAAGGCTTTGATATTCGGGTCTGACTGTAGTTAAAATAAATGCGATCATTTGAAAAATGTGGCAAAGATTTTTAACGAACCACAGGATGATCTTGCCATATTTTAGGAGACGGGAAAGCGAGTCTCGCTGGAAAAAGTCGCTGAAACACAAAGCTTGCGTGATGTGTGCGTAATTGAATTCAGGAAATGACTAAAGATGGAATCAGGCATAAAATGGCAATACGTTCTTTACCACTAATGTAATAAAGCAGCGGCGAGAGATGAACACGCTCGGTCGGCTCGGGCGTTTTGGTATGCGAACACTTCAGCTAGGAATTCCACACTGCAGATCTGTAAAAGCGTTTAGTTTTGGTGGACACTTCAAGCCGTCTAAACACTCTCCAGGTTTAAGGGATTAACCTTTATGAGATCTGCAATTCCCAATTAGTCCAGAACTTGTCAAGTTTTGGTTTTTTTTTTCCCGTTTACAAAATCCGTCATTCAGGAAATATTATGATGTCATAACCTCAAATGATTGAGAAAACGGTCTTTGCTTATTCGTAGAACTGTGAAAGATAAACATTTTTTGTGGGATAAAGAATAAAGTCTTAAAATAGTCTTTGAAATGCGTATTTTTGTATTATATTTTGCATATCATATTTTTTTACGTAAAATCTACAATTTTTTTTACCGTGTGTAATGTGCTGTATAACTTCAAAAAATCAAAAGCTTCAAAAAATTCCTAAAGAACGCTGATTGACCTAATGGTTGTCAAAGGGGCGGGACCGGGCTTACTGGTCAAGCGGCTGTCAGTCACATTCTCACCAGCCAATCAGAGTAAGGGCCGCCCCTCAGTGAAGCTTGTGCCAGAAGTCCAAACGAAGAAAAGAAAAATCTAAAGCGGAAATAAAATTTGGTTTAAAACCAAAATGTGAAAATGTTTTGTTTGTTTCTTATAAATTTAAGTTTAGATATTTTTGGCATCTGATTCCATAGACTGGCAGAAAATAAATGTCATAATATACTAGTACAGTTCTCTCACGTACATTTTGTGTTTATGGTTCCGGTTTTAAAAATGTGTTACGTAAAAAAAAAAAAATAACCCTTCTCAACAGATTAACCGGATTTACATTAAAAAATAAATCTGACTTTCTTCTCATTTTTACAAGTTTGGCGTTGTTTGCTAGTTTGCCCACCTCTGATCTAAAGCTTTATTTCTGGTTAGATTGCCCCTTGTGGACATACTGAGAATGCAGGCGTAAAATGGCATCAAAGTCCAACCAATCCAACTCCAACATGTGCTGCGTCATATGATAACGTCCGACTTCAACAAATCTTTCCATGTTCTGTACAGCACTCGGAGCATTTAATCACAAAATTAAAGTTCAGGAAGAGCCCAGGTCTAAGTGGAAGTCCTTCAGCCGGTCTCCTCCATGTTTATCAGACAGGGGATTAGATAAGGGACTCGACTGCTGAACCACAGGCCATAGAGACAAGTGTCCAACCTCGAATTCCAATTCAAAGTGGACTGGAGGCACTAAGTAATAGGGCCAAGTACCCGACCCTGCTGCTCCCCACCACAGATCTCCTTAGTTACACAGGCACAGAAAACAAAGGAAGTCCGTCTATCAGGAGTGATATACTTCAGTCGAGGGCGTGAGTGAAGGAGGTAGATAAGCGGTAAATATAACGCCTCGCCACCACTCCGCCCCGTGTCTACATACAGTACTTTGTAGTACTGTACTACAAAGCCGTCCACCGTCTAAACACTCTCCAGGTTTAGGGGATTAACCTTTATGAGATCTGCAATTCCCAATTCGTCCAGAACTTGTCAAGTCTTGTTTTTTTTTTCCCGTTTACAAAATCCGTCATTCAGGAAATATTATGATGTCATAACCTCATATGATTGAGAAAACAGTCTTTGCTTATTCGTAGAACTGTGAAAGATTCGGACGTACGATAAACATTCTTTGGTGGAATGAATAATAGAGTGCTCCTATATACGTATTTTTGCATTATATGTTTTACATATCATTCATGTATAATCTACATTTTTTTATCGCGTGTAATGTGCTGTAAAACTTACTTCAGTAAAACAACTTCAGTAAAGTGAAAAATCAGAAGCGTAAAAAAATGAAAAAAAAGAACACTGATTGAACACACACTCAGAATGTAGTTATTTAACACATCAATCTAAAGCTTTCATTCTTGTCATATTGCCCCTTGTGGACACACTGAGAATGCAGTTCACATCAATCTAAAGCAGAGGTGGGCAAACGTTTTGATTTGCGGGCCACACTGAGTTCTAACATTTGATAAGAGCCGACCCGACCCTGCTGCTCTCCACAGATCTCCTTAGTTACAGAAAACAAAGAAGTCCGTCCATCAGGAGTGATATACTTAAGTCAAGGGCGTAAAGGCGGTAAATACAGGGGTGTAAAGTACTTGAGTAAATGTACTTTGTTACTTTACTTAAGTATGTTTTTGGCTACTTCCTACTTGTACTGAGTATCAAAAATATAAGCAACTTTTTCTCTCTACTCTACTGCATTTGTGATTGAGTAACTGTACTTTTCACTCCACTACATTTGAATTGACACTTACTGTTATTAGTTACATCTTGATTGTGCGCGACAATCCATAATTGATTTTTACCGCGGTTTTTACTTGGGCGAACAAGGCCATTTTGCCATCTGCAGTTTGCTGAAGATACTGGAAGATAATTGTGAATTAGAAACCACACGAACGTGTGCCTAGGCGTGAGTGTTAACTAGTATTTTATTGTATAGGATTTATTTTATTATTGTTTATTCATTTCTTTTACAGACTTGAGTTTAATTAAGACTGACACTTTGATCTTTACTTAATTAGTTTTGCCATTTTTGAAACAAGGAGGTGTTCAATTTCGTTTCGGTCTTCGTTTCAGACAAAAAAAAACCTCATGAATTGAGATTTTTTACATTTCTTAGTTCTGTTTTTTGCCTAAATTTAGTATGAGTAAAATACTTAAGTTCTTTTAAAATGTGATACTTTGCTTCTTTGACTCATGTTTTTTATAGTGGTGACTTTTTACTTGTAGTGGAGTAACTTATACAGTACGCATCCGTACTTTTACTCAAGTATGGTACTTGTTACGCCTCTGGGTAAATATAACGCCTCGCTATGTCTACACACGAGCTTCTGTAAACCCTTAAACGCTCTCGCCCCTCATTCTTCTGGTTTAATGGGTCTGTGATAGACGGCGTTGGGACGGCTGCTGGTCTGGATGCTGGCAGCCCGCCCCGTGTGGTTCTCAGGGGGGGGGGTACTGTAGCGAGCGGTCCGGCCCGCTATTAACACAGGTATTATTCCAGAAATGAGGCGGGTGACTGTAATAATACCTGGACGGGGGGCTGGAGTGACCCGTGGGCTCTTTTTGAAGTGATGAAAGGAAACCGGACACACTTCTCGCACACAGACTCGCTCGGCATTACTCAAGCCGCCATCGGATCCAGACGAAGAATCAGTACATAACACGCTTCTTATAACCTGTTGCTTGGATAGAGTGGAGGAAGTTTTCCTTATCTTCTTATTGATAATTAAAATTTGAAATAGCTTTATACAGTGGTACCCCAACTTGTGAAATTGATCTGTGGCGAGAGCAAAAATTTCGTTAGCTGGGGCGTATTTTACATGCTATCCATATAATTGTTGCCATGACTTGAAAAAACAGGCAATTTTTTTTTATAAATGCTAAAATATTGGTATCAAATGTAATAATTACATGTTACATAGCAGGTGTTTAGTTTGCCCTATGGAAGATGTTTATTAAGGTACAGTATATAATGAAATACGAACAATCTCAATGAGCGGTTATGTCATATGTTATTTATGTTATGTGATCTACCGAGCCAGCGACATCCCCGTTCTCGCAAATTTACGAAAGTCTCAGAGATGTGCACAACGTCGTTTCAAGATGGCGGCTCTACGGGAGAGAAAAAAAAAATCGCAATTCTGGGAGAATTTACGCTTATTATTTTGAAGGGAAGCAAGATGGCTAAAACCAACTACTAGCCTTTTTGTTATTTATTTGAGGTGAAAAGAAGATTAAACAACTGCTTTGTACACATCTGGACTCTCAACTCCACGCTGGCTAGCGGTAAGAAAAAGAAGCGCTCCTCTCATATAGTGAAATTATTTCGGAACTTGGGACGACATTTTCGCAGCGACAATTTTTCGTTATCTAGGACATTTGTAAGTCGGGGTACCACTATATATATATATACACCTCTATTAGTAAAACCTCTCGTACAAGAACCGCATTTTGCATGTAAATTTGATATTCATCTCCCTGCTTATTAGTGGTAAGAAAAATTATTTTGTTAAAAGAGGCGATATTTTCTTGTCGACGCCCTTCGTAAAAGGACATTAACAAAAATCGCAAGTGTAGGAAAGACTGTATATACAAATAAATAGACAGATAAACAGATAGACAGACAAATGAACAGATGAATGTGATGAATAGTTTTTGAGAGACAGATAATTAGTGGATGATATAAGACAGAGATAGATGAACTGAGGGTCTCACGTTGGGTCTTCCAGGGCGACTCTCGTCTCTTCCAGCTCTTGAGCTTGTTTTATCCACGGAAGTTTGTCTTCAACAGGCTGATTTTCTGTGAAAACACCAAAACACATCATGATGGTCCCAGTAACCAATCAGAGATCGAGTCGAGGGCGTTTAATCCCCCTGTTTGGTTTGACTCAGAGGAACATCAATAATGTTCGCGGGTCAACTTGACCTGGGGCCTTTTATTATGTATAAAATAAAAGTGTCAGAGACCAACAAGTTCCCCAAAACCGTGTGTGTATGTGTGTGAGAGAGAGAGTGTGTGTGTGTGACGGTGTATTATGTCTCATTGTTGCAAAGAAAGAAATAGTGTTTGATCTTTCTGACTCTTTTTAGCTTCTATTTAGTCTGAAGGGTCAAATTGAGCTGAACATTATCTTTGTGACAGACGTTACAAATATGTCAACGAAACCATTTTTTCTTTATATGTAGATTACACTAACTAAGACAATAATGAGAAGTTGAAACATACTTTTAATTATTTTGTATAAATTTTTAACACGGGCCAATTTGACCCAAACAGTATTTTTGTAACATAAACAGGTTAGTGTTACAAATATGTCAACTGAATCATTATGTTTTTTTTATACAGTATGATGATTTCACCAAATAAAAACAGGAGAAGTGTCAAAGTGAGAAGTTTCAAAATTGTTTTAAACTTTGAAAGCGGGTCAATTTGACCTGAACATAATAGGGGGGTTAAAAAAATGCAATGTTTGCTTTTCAGAAAAAAAAAAAAAAAGAAGAAAAACCTTTCCGGGAACAGAGAATTCAAGTTCAAGTTCTAATAAAGTCACTGCTGTCCACCTCCGGCCCTCTGAACCCTCTGAACGTGAGCTGGAGATAAAAGACGACAGGAAGATAAAGTGTGTCAGGAAGGAACGTGGAGCTGAAGAGGGACACTCCAGTTTCACTGCCGACTCTTCTGGCTCTTGAGGACCATCACTGGCTCGTTTCTCTTGCTGGAGGTTAAGGAACTCGAGTTAAACTGCGTTTCCTCCCAATAAATCTAAATGTGGCAACGAAATATTTACGCGAGCAACCAGGTCTGGAGTAGCTTCCCCGCAGCTGTGGGTTGACGTTTGCCCGTCAGTGTTCATTTCGACAAAGATTTTTTATTTAGTTTTAGTCAGTCTTTTGTTTTAGTCCCAATTTAGTCTTAATGTTTTTAGTCTTCTAATCTTAATGTTTTTTAGTTTTAGTTTAATTTTAGTCGACTAAAAATTCGAAAATACTTTGTCAACGAAATTAACACTGTTGCCTGTTGGACGTGTTTCACTGTAAAAAATGAATCATGAGGCTTGGAATTTTCATTAAAAAAAAATGATGTGATTGCTAGAACGAATGTGCATGTGTCCTTGAAAAAAATGTATGTATTTTGGTAAAAGTAAAATGTAAATTTGATCTTTTTTTAAGAAAAAACAGTGCAGTTTTTGGGTCAATTTATGAAACAATTTTGGCTAAAAGAATGACAAAACGAGAATTCGCATTTATTTTAAAATTGTTTGGTTCAATTGGTTTGCGGTTTTAAGTGAGTCACGTTCACTTGAATCTCAACACGTGAAGTGATCGAATGCCATTTGAATGATGAACAGCAGATGAAGAGTGAACATTCAGAGCAAGACCAAATCATCAGATGAGCCTGGTCCTTGGAAGAGCCAATGTGAAGCTTGCGTGTGTTGCTTGCTTTTCTTTTTAACTTTTTTTTAATAAAAAAAAAAGCATAAACATTTTTACATGAACTGTTACGTTATAACAAGGATACATTTAAGCGATTAATCTTAAAAGACGACAATATATGTTTAAATAATATATGTTTAAAATGTAATCTTGCCATCAATGTGTCTACTGTTCTTCAGAATGAGGTTGTGGCTGTTAAAGGTCTTAATAGAAAGAATTATCTAATGAGCATAATCTCTTTGTGAGGAAATATATGAAAATGTTGTTCTGCCAATCGAGTCTTTAGTATTCAAACCATCAATAAATTTAAAAAAATTGAGAAAATTGGGTTTTATTTGTCTCAAATTAAAAAGCACAATCCACTGAGAATTGTTAAGTTAATAATGTCAGGCTGAATATTTCAAGATTTTTTTTTACATTATTTTATCAAGCATGTTCTGCTTAAAAAGCAAGCTGTGAGAAAATAATATATGTGATAGCACGTCACATATTTTACAGTGTAGAACAAGCTGTGGGTTTGGCGGGTTCTCTTTGGGTTTCTCTGATGGAGAGCGTTCTCAACAGTCTAAATGAAACAGCAGACGGGGAGTCATTTCATCCCGCTCTGCTTTTACAAGCGTGTGCGGCTCTGGTTGACTGCACAATGGGTTTGATTTTGAGCGATGGGCGGTTTCTGTGGCCATGTGTTGATCTTGGTGGCGCGTTGTTGGAGATCACAGACGGAGCGAGTCCAGCAAAACACACAGTCGCAGTGAGATAGACGTGCGCCTTACGATCACTGCGGACACTTTGGTTCCGTTACACAAACCTGAAGGATTCTGGGCCAGCAAAATGGCAGAATTGTGAATGAACGCATATAAATCCCGTCGGGTCGCTCGGAAAGGATCTGGCAACGCAACGTGTCGTTTTAATCGCGCGCCCGGGCAAACCTCGGCGATAATTGTGAGAGACGTGATGTCGACCGCATCCATCCCAACCCATTTAGGCATGTTTGACAAACAAGAAGCACGGCGCTATTCGCAGAGTCGTATGAAAATATTTTCGCTCCGAGGTTGCCATGTCATTTCTAAAATAACTTGGCCTTGGACGCTTCTCCAAAGAGAAACAGAATCAAACATTTGAACCGGGAGAAAATAATTACACGGAGCCTTGGGCTTATTTTGAGTTTCCAGTGCATATTAAAATGCAATTTTTCTAAATGCGAGCACTAAATACACTTAGTGCATTACGCAGTTTGGCTTAAGTAATTACAGATCATTCGAAACTTGGCCCGTTGGAGATCCAGACGTCTTGAGGCCTTAAATGGAAATTTTTATTGAATCATTACAGCGAAGAAAACCAATTTCCACTACAAGTGCATTACGGCCTTTAACAGATGTTTTCAACCGGAGCGACTAGCGCTGCATTGTAGTTCTACAGGGTAACAATGTCACACTTTCAAAGGTAATCGAACCCGTGACCCTTAGTGTTGCGAACACCAGCTCTACTGAGTGTAAGGCTCCGTGTTGAAATGTAATTAGTTGAAATTGTATCACCTGTCCGCTAACGTATTTAGTGTGTGTTAATTACCGTATTTACGCAAATATAAGCCCCCCCCCCCCAGATTTTTCAGGCACAAAATAAAAACAAAAAGAATTTACGTATGTTAATTATTAACGTTTCTGGTTTAATTACGTAAACATTCTCCTAAAAATACAAATTTTTTTCTTTATTTTTTTTAACAAACCTAACTTGAGACTCGTATCATCAATAATAGATAACAAAAAGTCAATTCTAGTGGTCAGGACTTCACTTCCCAAGATCCTTTGCTCTCCAGTCAGATTCCGCCCATGCGCAGAGCAATGGTTTCAAGCTCACTTTATCTTCTATTTTGTGGTCTTGCTTGTAGTGTGTGATTAGTGTTGTTATGTTGTTAGTATTACTACTTCCTTTTTTAGTGCTTTTTAAAGTCTGGAAAAAGCTTTCAGAAGTCTGCTCACTATTGTTTTGCTATTTTTCAAGCTTTTTGTGTCACGATCTGGAGTATATAAAGATCATTTGTTTTCTGAATATATTTTTTGTCTTTTAATTTCAATTTGTCACTTTAATTTGTATCCTCGTGTGCCATATTTCATTATTTTGGGAGACACGCTAAGACCTCTTAAGTTTTCAGACTCTCTTAAGTTATCTTTTTAGTTATATCGCTTGGTGTTGTGCAGATGTGTGAGGCAAATGGCAACATTCAAGACCTTCGATAGTCATTTTGAGCTGAAATGAAGAGGCGACGTGAGGACATGGCAACCGCTCTGCTGAGTGATGTGTAACGCCTCATACTTCGCTTGAGATGGAAAATCCAAAAGCGGATTCTTTCATGAATCCCTTGTAGAGGCATCTGTCAGGCAAAATAGTTGGGCAATTGACATTTTAACTAGTCAAACTCCCAGCATTATTTGCACTGAATTTAAGGGGCGATGTGAGGACAAAACTCCATGCACACACACAGAATTTACAGGTTATAGCACACACACACACACACACACACACTGCCTGGAGCAACAATCCTCGGGGATTCTGGGCATTCCACATTACTGTGTTGCGCTTATTATTTTATCTTATTTATGTAACTAAAGTTAGACAACGTTAGCTGACTCATTTAGAATAATATTAGCTTTCCTGAAGCTCGTAGCCGGTGTTGGCAGCACCAGAACTGTGGTTGTGCAGGGAAATCAATGATGTAACGTGATGGTAATGAACGTCACATGGAATTAAATTGGAAAATGTTTTCAAATGTGGACAGAAATACCCCTCGATATTCATCCGTTGGATTTCTCAACCGTTTTTCCATTTCTGGGTCACGGGGAGCTGGAGCCAATCACTGCAACTTTGGGCCTGAACCCCTGGTGGCCAACCAATCACAGAGCAGGTACACACGCACACACACACACGCGGTCTCACTCACGCCATTGGGCAATTGTTGAGACTTCTTATGCTTGTTCTCGGACTTGAGGAGGAACCGGAGACCCGGGGGAAACCCACGCAAGCATGAGAAGAACATGAAAACTCCACACAAAAAGGCTACGTTCGGGTTTAGAACTTAATTCAGTCATTCTCGCCCGCTACGCCACCCCGAATTTGTTGCGTTCCATTGACATTTTTAATTTTTTTACGTTCACTTCTGCTGGAAGAAGAAAGTGAACGTAAAGAAACCTTATTGCAATCAGCTATTCGATCTATAAGAACACATTCCTCAATGTATAATACAAATAATGTGTCTAATATTTTTTAAATAACACCCCTTTTAATAATTTGCCATGTTTACAAACAATAAATCAATTGTATGGAATGATCACTACCTAAGTGAAACACAAGTGTGTTCAAAAAGTGGCGCACAAACGACCTCATTAACATAATACAATTTGTTTTATTTGTTCATCTGTTTCAGCCGCCCAATCCTAAGTGCCACGCCCAATCCCTGGCTCATTCTAGTGTTAAGTCACTGCGGCTGAACAGTAATTAATGAATAATTAAATCATGGCGGATGAAAATCCATAGAGGATGTGACAAGTGATAAAACAGGGATTTTAAAATACACTACTGTTTAAAAGTTTAGGGTCACTTGAAACATCCTTGAAAGAAAAGCACTGTTTTTGTCAATGAAAATAACTTTAAACTCATCAGAAATTGACTCTATACACTGCTAATGTGGTAAATGTGTTTTTGGCGCAATAAATGCATAAGAGTAATAAGGAACATTTCCAGTAACTGTCACTCCAGTGTTTTAATGGCACAATGTGTTTGCTAATGGTGTCAGAAGGATAATGGATGATTGTAAAAGCCTCGTTTGATCATGTCAGCGCTGCTGGAAACTGTTTAGCTGGTTAAAGAAGCTTTAAAACTGACATTTTCAGCAGCTTGAGACTCTGGAGCTTCACATTTGTGGGTCAATCAGACGCTCAAAATGGCCAGAAACAGAGAACGTTCTTGAAGCTCGACAGTCTGTCCCTGTTCTTAGAAACGAAGGCTATTCCAGGCCAAGAAACGTTCACCACATCACATTTTTAAATATTTGTCTTTGTATAAACATAACACAAGACTAATTTTAATGAGCTAATTCCACATTGGTCTGGAACTAAGAAAAGTGCTACACAAGTAAACCTGAACTTGAACTTGAGATGATTCTCCGTCTCGTCTGGTACCTTTGGGTTTGTGGCAGGCGATGGGGCGGAGACAGTCTTCTTTGACCTGTGGCTTGTGGGCGGAGCTGCAGCCGCCGGTTTGTTGGCCCTGGTGATCCACACACAACACGACTCTGTAGCGCAACCCCGGGCCGCAGCTGACCGTGCACTGGACACACACACCAACCACACACACTTATCATCCGTCACACTCCGTCATACAGTGTTTACTTGAGTACAAGTACAAAATAAGAGCTCAATAGGCGCGGTCTACAGAAATAGCAAATATTTTACTCAGAAGGCAGAAAGGAGTGAGCGGATATTTCACACTT
Organism: Paedocypris sp. Pulau Singkep; assembly: GCA_017309775.1. Classification (NCBI taxonomy): domain Eukaryota; kingdom Metazoa; phylum Chordata; class Actinopteri; order Cypriniformes; genus Paedocypris; species Paedocypris sp. Pulau Singkep. Next base: position 1,632,195 of record MU204300.1, on the reverse strand, counting down.
TCTTTCAAAAATAAACACTGAATGTATTACGTATATTGATTAACCCTTCTATTGTGTTCGGGTCAAATTGAGCCGTTTTCAAAGTTTAAAAATATTTTTAAATGCTTAAACGTGTTTTTTTCACTAAATCTTCTCATTCTCGGCTTATTTGGTGTAATCATCATATAAAAATATAACGATTCAGTTTATGTTAACGCTACGTGTTTATGTTCTAAAGATACTGTTCTAAAGACATTGTGTTAAAAGTTTAAAAATGAAAAAAAAAATAGTCTTAGTTTAATACTTGACTTAGTGTAATCTACATAAAAACAATATGGTTTAGTTGACAAATTTGTAACGCCCGCTACATATTTTAGTTCCAAAGATAATGTTCGGGTCAGTTTGAGCCTTCAGACAAAATAGAAGATAAAAGACTCAGAAAGATCAAATACTATGTGTTTCTTTGCAACAATGAGACAATATACTCTTACACACACACACACACACACACACACACACACACAAACAGTTTTGGTGAACTATTTGGTTTCTGACACTTATATGCATAATAAAAGACCCCCGGGTCAAATTGATCCATTTATTTCCACTTTATCTCCTTTCTTTCCCCCGTATAAATGGGTCTAAACAGAATACTACAATCGACTTATAAACGGATCGACTTATAAGCGAGTAAATACGGTATATTATTACAGTGAAATTCAATGCACAAATGTTTTAGCGTTGAAAAACCTTGATGATTCCAATATGGCTGAGTTTTGACCTTGCCAGCGACGAGTTTAAACACAGTGAAGGAGAATGCAATAAAATCAACTCTTCGTTTATGGACTTTTTTTTTATATTTCACTTGCGCTTAATCTTCCTTTACTGCGGTGGAGCTCGTAATTCAGCTCGTAATGAAAATCAACCCAGCGATGGCTGGAAATGTGTTGTTCCACTGAACCACATAATAGTGCCTCAAAAATAAGCCTGTGGCTAACAATCTTTCTCTCCGAAGAATAAAATAAACAGGACTGAAAAATGGCAGAGAGGAACAGAGATTTACTGAGAGAGAGAGAGAGAAAGAGAGATAGACAGACAGACAATATAAATAAGATAGATTAAAAACGACAAAGATGTTGAAAAACGACTAAGAGCAACAGAGATTTACCGAGAGAGAGAGAGAGAGAGAGAGAGAGAGAGAGAGAGAGAGAGAGAGAGAGAGAGAGAGAGAGAGAGAGAGAGAGAGAGAGAGAGAGAGAGAGAGAGAGAGAGAGAGAGAGAGAGAGAGAGAGAGAGAGAGAAAGAGAGAGAGAGAGAGAGAGAGAGAGAGAGAGAGAGAGAGAGAGAGAGAGAGAGAGAGAGA
>MU204300.1:1586656-1613160 GCA_017309775.1 Paedocypris sp. Pulau Singkep | reverse complement strand
GAGAAAGAGAGAGAGAGAGAGAGAGAGAGAGAGAGAGAGAGAGAGAGAGAGAGAGAGAGAGAGAGAGAGAGAGAGAGAGAGAGAGAGAGAGAGAGAGAGAGAGAGAGAGAGAGAGAGAGAGAGAGAGAGAGAGAGAGAGAGAGAGAGAGAGAGAGAGAGAGAGAGAGAGAGAGAGAGAGAGAGAGAGAGAGAGAGAGACTATCGCGCATACAGAAAGTGAATGAGTTGAGAGTGAGAGGAATGGATGGATGGATATAGATAGATTGATGGATGGATTGATGGATGGATGGATTGATTGATGGATGGATAGTTTGATAGTTGACAGACAGATAGAGAGAGACAGAGCGAGAGATAGTTTGTGTGAGAGAGACAGAGAGAGGAAGAGAGAAGCCAGTAGAGAGACAGAGACAAAGAGAGAGAGAGTGAGTGTGAGAGAGTGAGAGACTAACACACCAACAAGACAAGGGATAGTTGAGAGGTTTTAGAGGTTAATATTTGCTCTCTAGGTCTTGATCAGGGTGGTTTGAGGGGATCTGAGGGTCTCACACTCGATGCTCTGTCTCCACTCGAGCCGAAAGAGGATTCCGAGTTGAGACGAGCGATTGCTCAATCTTTCCATTTTTCCTCTCAGCATCTTCACTATTTACCCAGAAATCAAGTGAAATCTGACTGAGGGTTCGCCAGCAAGACTCCCGGTCCTCGAGAAAATCCCTGTTTACTCAACGTGTCCAACGCAAATAAACAGCACGGAAAGATCACTTCCACTCTCAGAGTGTGTGTGTGTGTGTGTGTGTGTGTGTGTGTGTGTGTGTTTTAATTAAGAAAGAAATATGGAAATCATGTTTTACTGAAATAATACCTCAAATATTTATATTTGATATAAAAGTCATGAAAAACCACACACACACACACTCTCTGTCTCTCTTTCACACGCGTGCACACACACACACACACACACACAAACTTACGTACACACTCACCCTCATACGCACACTCTCTCTCACACACGCACACAAACCCACACCCAGACTCTCTCACACACTCACACACACACACACGCACACACACAGACACACTCTGTCTCTCTCTCTCTCACACACTTTCTCAAACACACACACTTTCACATATTTACACAGTCTTTCACACAAACACACACACACACACACACACGCACACTTTGTTGCCATGAAGTCAGACCCAAGGAATTGTGACCTGGAGTCGACTCGAACATAAAAAACTATTTTCCATTCATATTTTCATCCTAGTTACTTGTTTTCCCCCCAATTTTAACAAACAAAGTTGTGCGTCGCTGCCGCAGGAACATCCAGAACGGAAAAGCTGCTGGCAACTCGACCAGCAAAAAAAAAATGTAATAAATAAAGACAAACGGCTCGGAGAGAAACGTCGGCGGATTTGCCACAATCACGATCCAAAAAGACGAAGCTTTTCTCCATCCGCTCACTCTACACTGATGAGTGTCGGAGAAGGTCAAGAATCCTGGCAATCAAGGTTCCTGGCGTCCGAGGAGCATCTCGCACCTCATCATCCAGTCAAAGCCGTAATCTGAAGAACAAAAGCTTCGACCCAGGAGCTATCAGTGCCAGCTCGACCCGCCTCCGTATAAACAGCGTTTCAGACTCAGACTTTGAACATGGCTGGTCTCTAGAGCCGCAACATTCGGATGCTGAATAATCAGACTTTTCATAATATTTTTTGCTCAGAATAAAGATTCTAACAATTCTTTCAAGGATGGTTGGAAAAATGGATGGTTGGATGGATGAATGGATGGATGGAAGAATAAATGGATAGATGGATGGATGAATAATTGGATGGATGGGGGGGTGGATGGATGGATGGATGAATGAATAATTGGATGGATGGTTGCATGGATAAATGGATGAATGGATGGATGGAAGAATAAACGGATTGCTCGATAAATGGATGGTTTGATGTATGAATGGAAGGATGGAAGAATAAATGGATGGATGGATGGATGGGTGGATGGATAACTGAATGGATGGAAAAATAAATGGTTCTTTCTTTTTTTCTTTCCATCTGTCCGTGCATCCATCCATCCATCCATCCATCTATCCATCTTTATCATTTGTATATATCTTTCTCATATCTATCAATCGTTCTCATATCTATCTATCTATCTATCTATCTATCTATCTATCTATCTATCTATCTATCTGTCTGTCTGTCTATCTATCTATCTATCTATCTATCTATCTATCTATCTATCTATCTATCTATCTATCTATCTATCTATCTATCTATCTATATATCTATCTATCTATCTATCTATCTATCTATAAATCCATCCATCCATCCATCCATCCATACACTCACCCATCAATCTATCTATCTGTCTATCTGTCTGTCCGTCCGTCCGTCCACCCACCCACCCACCTACCCATCCATCCATCCGTCTATCTATCTATCTGCTTCTGAAGAGTTGTGTGTGTCTCACGAGGACGTTAGGCCACACTGACCTGGCAGACTCCGCTGATGCACATGTCCAGAGACTGGTCTTTGCAGCGCGTGCCGTCCAGCACTTTGGGTGCCAGCTCCAGCACCAGGCTGTTGCCCTTGGCCTGGCACCTGAGGGCGCAGGGGGACACCGCCTCGCTGCTCACTGGAATCCACTCGTGGGTCTGCCCATGGTACTTGATGTCGTTGTGGGCGGAGCACTGTTGAGCCCTGAAGTCACCTGACTCTGGAGGACAGTCCTGATTGGAAGAGAGAGAGATGCTGGAACATTATTGCAATTTGATGGATGGATGGATGGATGGATGGATGGATGGATGGATGTTTGAATGGATAGATGAATGGATGAATGAATAAATGGATAGATGAATGGATAAATGGATGGATGGATTGATGGATGCTTGAATGGATGGATAAATGGATGAATGAATGGATAGAGGAATAAATTGATGGATGGTTGGACGAATGAATAAATGGATGGATGAATAAATTGATGGATGGTTGGAAGGATTAATAAATGGATGAATGGACGGACGCAAGAATAAATGGATGGATGTACAGTATAGGTGGATGGATCAATGGATGATGGTTTGGTGAAAAATGGATGGATAGATGGATAAATGGACAAATGGATGAATAATTGGATGGGTGGGTGAATGGATAGATAATGGATGGATGAATGAATTACTGGAAGAATTGATGAAAAAATGGATGTATGGATTGTTAAATGGATAATGGATGGATGGATGAATGAATGAATGGATAGTTAGATGGAGGAATGAATTGATGTGTGGATGGATGGATGGATGAATGGATAAATGGATAGTTGGATAGATAGTTGAATGGATGGATGGATGGATGAACGAATGGATGAATAAATGGATGGTTGGTTGGTTGGATGGATGAATGGATGGATGGATGAATAAATAAATAGATTTTTAGACTGAAGGAAGAATAAATGGATGGGTGGATGGATGTGTGGATAGATGGATGTATGGAAGAATGGATGGATAGATAAATGGAAGTAAATGGATTGATGGGTGGGTGGATAGATGAATGGATAGATGAATGGACGGACAGACAGAGAGAGAAATATACAGATTTATGGAAGAACAGATGAATGGTTGAACATGGTTGGAACAAACAAGACTGAAAAAAGTGGACAGATTGATGAACAGACGGAAAGACAGACAGACAGACGGGTAAATAGAAAGAAATAAAATGTATTTATTTGACGGGTAAAATGTAAAGCTAATATGGCAGTGCGCCAGTAAAGTAGCATGACTGTGTTAAGTAACATCTACGTAAGGAACACAACATCTAGACTTCTTCTGCGTTCTGATGATCACGAGCTTCTGAAGAGTGTGTGGAACTCACCGTGTTGCTGCAGGTTCTGTAGCGAATGTTCCTTCCCTCGCAGTTCCTGACGCACAACGACAGCACAGACAGACTTTAATGGCCGACTCGAGAAAACACGCAGAACTTCTGCTCGGAGACAACAGACACCACCATGAAGCTGCACGTGTGACTGGAGCTGTGATGAAGCCCTGGAGTTCTGAACGTAACGTAACATGGCTTCCTGACCACACTGAGCTTTATGATCTCCATTAAAATGATCTGCAGACTGAAGAGGACGAAACGGTGAGGAAGACGCTTTGCACGACACATTCTGCTGCTTTCTAGTTCCAAAACGACATGTTTTACGGAAGAAGAAACGTATGTTTTGTTAAGAAGAATTCAAGTTCGAGACCCGGTTGGGATCTTTCGGGTTGTACGTATCTTTCTTTCTATTTTTCTATCTGTCCATGCGTCCGTCCGTTTATCCATCCATCCATCCATCCATCTCATATCTATCTATCTATCTGTCTGTCTGTCTGTCTGTCTGTCTATCTATCTATCCATCTATCTTTGTCATTTCTTTCTATCTATCTATCTATCTATCTATCTATCTATCTATCTATCTATCTATCTATCTATCTATCTATCTATCTATCTATCTATCTTTGTCATTTCTTTCTATCTTTCTATCTATCTATCTATCTATCTATCTATCTATCCATCTATCTATCTATCTATCTATCTATCTATCTATCTATCTATCTATCTATCTATCTATCTTTGTCATTTCTTTCTATCTTTCTATCTATCTGTCTGTCTGTCTGTCTGTCTGTCTATCTATCTATCTTTGTCATTTCTTTCTGTCTTTCTTTCTTTCTTTCTTTCTTTCTTTCATTCTTTCTTTCTCATATATATCTGTCTATCTATCTATCCATTTATCTATCTATCTTTATGATCGATGTGATCTTCCATCAGCCTTGTTTTTGTATCTTCTTCAGCAGAACTATGGAGGTTTGTAAGCCAGTATAAACGTCTCCACCCATCACTCGTGCCAATTTCGGAGTGTCTGGCGCTAAACACTCTCCGTTCCCGAATCCTGGATGAGCTTCTCGACTCTGGCAGAGCGTCGGCCGTCTGCACACGTGCGGCTGCAGTGTCTTCGTCCTCATAATAAACTGCAGAAGCCTTTCCAGAACCTTCAGTAATCAGAGCAAATCCAATCATAACACACAAACTGAAGCCCTGCTAAAGTTTTACTGACAATAAACAGCGGGAGCGAGAAGAGAAGCCGATCCGGTAGCGGACAGAACCCTCCATGATGGTCTGTTTAAAAACCCAAAGAGCTTCACGATATTCACGGTCATGGAATCAAGGGGAGGACAACTAGAAAACCACTGAGCAAAATAACTGTGTTAAGAAATCTTGAAATTAGACTGTGAATCTTGTTACTTTTTCTGAACTCACTAGCCTGCACTGTAAAAAAAAAAAAATCAATTCTTGACGAGACAAAAAAATCGTGAAAATACATAATCAGTTTTGTTTTTTTTTTCCATACAAGAAAAATTATCTAGTCTAGAAATCTGATTAATTTGAAGATTAATCTTAATTAATTAATAAAGATTAATTTTCAAGGAGATTAATTTGCTTGTTTCAAGAAAATGTGTCTTCAAGAAAAAGTAAAATTTTCTCACCCCATTAGCAGACAATTCTACTTGATTTAATTCATTTTTTTTTTTTTGCAGTGCCACCACAGACACACACACACACACACACACACACACACACACACACACACACACACACACACACACACACACACACACACACACACACACAATTTCTCCAAGTGTACTCAATAAACTGCTAAAAATTATCAATAGTAATACATTATTAATGGGTGAGAAACTTTTACTTGGTTAGACGACTAGAAACAAGACCTATTTTCTTCAAAGAGGCAAATTAATCATTCTCTCTTTAATTCTAAGATAGTTAATTTATCTTGAGAAAGATACATGAAGAATGAGATGAAATGAGAAGGAAAAAAAACAAGATTTACTTTGTTAGTTTGAAGATTTTTTGACCTGTCAAGTACTTTGCAGTTTAAGAATGATTGGTTGATTTGCACCTGTTTATAATCAATGTAGCTCAGTTACATAGTCATGGATACATCTTTTTTATTTCGCTACTTTCCATTTCTGGGTCACGAGGAGCTTAATCTGGATTCAATCTTTACCTTTTAAAAAGCTTCAAATCTATCATGCCTAAATAAATGCCGATTTTTTGTACGTTATCCCCAAATTAGCACAATCAAATGTATTTAAAAGTACTATTACTATAGAATATTACTCTTATTTATAGAATCTATCTTATCTATAGAATATTACTCTATTACTAAAAGTTCAATTCTATTATATAGTATAGTACAGTATATATAGTATCTATAGTAATTTTTCTGGAGTATTATTATTTTTTCAAATGCACATTTGGTACATTTTACTCAGCTGAAATTCTGTCAGGGTCAAGCATTTATTTAAATGAAATGTATGTACATTCATGCTTTTTATATTTTATATTTATATATAGCAAAAATATTGTGTGTTGACTTTTGTACTTCTGGTGAAAGTGTCAGACTAGAAACTTTTGTATTCTAATACTAATATTAATAATTATTATTTGTAACCAGGACAATAATGTATATACAGTATTATACAGTAGTACGTTATTAAGGTGGAAACGTTGATTTAAATTGTTTGCTTTTTATTTTATTTTTGCTTTGTGTTTTGTTTTGTTTTATTTCATATTATGAATCATATTTCCAGCACGTGATTCTGTTGCTGCTCTCATAAGTTAATACACAAACTAAACTAAATAAGTAACTACAGTAAATAACTAAATAAGGTTTTTTTTACTTTGGTACAGATGCTTACATATTTTTGAAACGTTCCGAAGTGCCTTGTTCTGGAACATTCTTGAGGAAAAAGTGGCTCTTCTCAGAGGAAGCGTTAAATTACAAATGGTGCCGAGCAAATGGCCATCGCGGGTCAGTGGAGGCTTTTCCAACCAGACCCTGAGCTCGATGTAATTGGCCCATTCTCTTGTTTTCAACTGGAACTAACCACACAATTAGTGTAAATGAGGATCGCAGCTCCAACCATCCGTGACTTCCCTGTTCTCCGAGCGCGTCTTTCTCACGGGCCGCTAACACCTCACACACAAACACGGATTCTGTTTCAAATACCACAAATAAGACACGGATTGTTTGAACTGGGACAGATACTGTAACACTTACTGTGCTACACTACAGTAGGGCCACCGTATTTTGATTTTACTAAAAAAGAGGACAATTGACACGGCCTGAAGACACAAATTCAGCTTCTCGGAGTGGAGGAACTTGCTTTATAATGCTTCAATGGTGCAAAATTAACTCCGCTAATAAGATAAAATCTGTAAAAACGTATAAACTTGCAACAAAATAGTAAACTTAGACTCTTAAAAAAAATAATGGATCAACTACTGTAATATATATATATAGTTTTCAAGAGTTCGTCTGGCATGTTAAACCCAGTTAGATTAATAATAAATAACCCATAAATATTTCATTTAATAAGATAAAAAAAAACTATATAAGCATATTAGAAATTCCTACCTATTAATATTGATACCTACCTACCTTTTTGATATTGTAATAAAAAAAAAAAAAAAAAAAAATATATATATATATATATATATATATATATATAATATAATATATATATACACAAACAGAAATATACTAAATAAAAATACTTTCTATAAAAATAATTACAATAATTATGAAAGTATGCTTTCCCAGTAGCTGTTTGGACCATCAGGTCATGGGTTCCTTTCAGGAAAAAATTGCTGAATTGTAAAAAAATTGTAGGTCTCTTTGGATAAAATCTAAATGACTGTAAAGTAATTATAGTGTTTGTACGTATACGTAGAGTAGAGCCGCATATGTATTCACATTAATGTTATATAAATATATAGATGAGGCATCACTCACCCTCCGTTGAGACACCTGCGCAGCGAGTAAGAGGCTCCGCCCCCACAGGTGCGTGAGCAGTCGCTCCACGAGCCCCAGGCGTCCCAGCCCGCGTCGTCCTCCTCGTCCCACCGCGTCACTCTCGCCGACTGAAAAACAACACCTGCTTCGTTACTTCCTATGAAGTATAGATACTAGAGTTCAAAAGTAAAAGTAAAATGCCCAATTTTTTTTACTAAAGTAAAAGTAGCGTTACTAATACTGATAAAACTACTTTTAAGTATAAAATGCAAGAAAGAATTGCCATTATAGAACTATATTGTTCTATTAAAATGTTGTTGTAATTACGTTGAAAATTCATGCATTTTACTTGCATTTACAATATACATATTACAAAACTTCTGTGAAATCTGCGCCGCCTCAAGACACTAAATCACACAGACTTCTCATGGGTTGATAAATCTGTACAAACGTGTAACAAAATAGATTCTTTTCAAATACATTTTATGAAATAATGACCTAAATATGAACTCTTTTGTTGTGAAAGTGTCTCAAAATTTTTTTTGCCGTTTTACTTGCAATTTTCGTGCATTTTTTTTTAGATCGATACAACACTGAAAAAAAAAAACTAACCTAAATTAAATCGCAGTAACACGGCTAATTTTGAAAAAAGTAACGAGTAGAAAGTACAGATATTTACTTGAAAAAATAAGAAGTAGAAGTAAAGTAAAGAAGTAAAACGTATTAAATACTCGTAAATAAAAAAATAGTAACGTAAAAGTAAGCCAAATTTCTACTTAAGTAAGTTAATGAAGTAGTTGACACCTCTGCCCAACACTATCTACACCGGACCACCCAACGGAGCAAAATTGTCCGCGAATAAATGGGCCGTCAAGAGAAAGCCAGGAAGGCCAAGCAGGGCGTGTTATTGCTGAGCGTGTGTTTTAAAGGAGAAACGGCACTAATTCACTCCCAGATCTGGTTTACGTTGGGTCGCCCTCCGTCAGCTCCGTCAGCTCCGTCAGTAAATCCCGCTCGGACACTGGGTACATGTTGACCTTCAGCATTCCTCCACTCCTTCGCCTGAGAGCTTCACCCACACAAATGTATTTCGATTTATGGGGAACGCCGTTTTTTAGCGCTGGTTGTTTTTCCCGCTCGCCAGCCGCCGCCCCGACACGTTTACTACAGCGGAATGACTTAATTACGCCAAACTGTCATGGCTTGAAAAATGGCAGCAGCACATGACCTCGCCGGAATCGTTTGGAAATTTCCCCAATTTGCCGCGTGTTGCGTAAACGAGCGCGGCCACGCGGGATTATGTTGACGCGGTAATTTCGGGTTATTCCGCCAGCATTCCAGCACACTCATTGAAACTGAACTGTGGACAATTAAACGCATAACTGCTACAATTATTCTTTCTTGATCATGAGCAAATACGTAACGTTTGTCAAAGTTTCTCTGGCATCGGTTTGCATTTGCCCTGCGAATAATCCAGCGTCGTTATTCTGATCCCTGTATATCATCAGTGGATTCTAGTGATTCTAAAAGAGTCACAAGTCAGGTTAGTTTGGTTTTATTGGATTTTTCTGAATTTTTACGGAATATTCACATCGAACATTTTGACTATGCGAGGGGTGCTTACATTTGCAGACATGCATTTATGCCTTTTTTGGCTGAATAACCGAAATAAAGAAACATTAGACACGGCACCTAGCACCTACTACCATTTATTCTAAACAGTAATAACACATTTAGTATTTTATGAAAAATAATATATATTTCTACTATATATATAATGAATTTCTACTGAATTCGGAATATTCAGATTGAAATGTTTTACTATTCCTTACATTCGCAGACATGCATTTATGATTTTATTTGGGCTGAATAAGACAAATAAAGAAGCATTAGATACTTTTTCGGAATAACAGAAACATTAGACGTGGCACTTGGCAGTGGCTTAAACAACAAGCTCCTCTACTATCACTTGTTCCAATCACAAATACCACATTTAACTGAGGTTAAATTTTTTTTTTTATATCTACTATTCAAGTGAAAGAGTCACAAGTCAGGTTTGTTTGGTTTCATTGAATTTTCCCTGATTATTCGGAACATTCAGACCTCAATTTTATTCTACTTGTGGGTTGCTTACACTCGCAAAATGACGCTATCAGGATTGAAACGTACAATATTCATAAATGGTGATTTGTACTCGAGCTGCGGATGCGAAATCCTGCATTCGATTAATTTCTGCTCAACTTTCGCTGGGAAAAAAAGAAGCAGGATCTTCGCCGGTGGAGCTGCACTTCGACAAACGTGTGCGAAGGTTTCCTGGCCAATCACAACACTTCGACGAGCCTCCCGGTGGGACGTCAGCTTCGCCAATCATCTGAGATCCGTTTCCCTCAAGACTGAAGCTTCCAGTCAGCAGAGACGCAATAACCGGGCTTTGATTTGAGATCCCCGCCGCTTCAGAGACGACGCACACGCTCGGGGGGGAATCGCACCTTGTTTGCTCTGTCGGCTTTAAAGGCTCTCGGATCCAAACACGGACGCTCTAACCGCTTCTGTCAGCATTGTAATACAGACTCAACGTATAGAGGAGCCAATACATACATTTCCTCTGACAATACTTCATGGAAATGATGACAGAACATCTGTCACTGGAACACTGGGCCGGCCAGGATTGGAAAAGAATCAGGAATTCCGCAACTGGCAACTACATGTGGGATTTGACTTGGCTTTGTTTGGAATTTCTATAAACGGACCTAATCTGAATTTGCAATCTAATCCTAAAAATAATAATAATAATAATAATAATAATAATAATAATAATAATGCATTAAATTTTCCAATATGTATATATTCTAATCCTAATCTGAATCCTTATTCAGATTATTGAATTTGAATTGAATTGAAAAATCTTTTAATTGTCCCACAGCGGGGAAATTTCATGTCACAACAGTAGAAACACAATTTAAATTAAACAACCAATCAATTTAAATAAATAAACAAACATGACCATAACACACTGCACACATCATAATAAACAAACAAACAAACACAAATTAGGTGAATTTGTCAGAATTGTCTGAATTTGTCGTTTTTGAAAAAGACGACGCCTATAGTTTTCATTGTTTCCTAAAAAAATGTAATACAATATTATAAAAATATAAAGTGATTATCAAAATCAGCAGATCAATTTCCCCACTGTGGGATTAATAAAACACATTTTAATTCAATGGTTTGCAACATCAAGGCTGCGGGTTTGAATTCCAGAAATTAGCACAACAATGATTCACTTTTCACGTCTAGTCACTTTAGTAAAAAAAAAAAAAAAACAGCAAAAGGTTAATTGCATAAATCTGATTGGTTCAATCTGACCAACAAAATGGGTGTGTTTTTATATGGCCACGCCCCTTGTTTACAAACGCAAACAAGAGGTGAAGTGGCGTCATCAGAACAACAGTTTGGACGTGATGGACGACTATTGAAGACATCAGGACAGAAAGAGTTTTTAAGCACGCAATATTATTGTTAGAACATTTTTACAAATTTTGTCCTTCTTTCTACCGACGTCGTTTTTTTTCTCCCGCAAATTTCAAAAAGGCCTCGTCGCCTTTATGGACTTTTAATATGAAGTTTACAAGATTTGGGCTTCTTATAAACACGGCAGTGGTTTAAATTACGCACATAATGAGAGCGATGGAATTCGCTTCACGTCGACGCATAATTCATAATATTTACCTTCTGGTCTCGGCCAATATTTACATGCCAGATTCAGGTCGGGAAGGTTTTTTATTAAATAAGCCGGTGTGATGTTTGTCTAGGAAATACCATGAACAGAAGTGTAAAGTACTTGAGTAAATGTATTTCGTTACTTTACTTAAGTGTGTTTTTGGCTACTTCGTACTTGTAGTATCAAAAACACAAGCGACTTTTACTCTCTACTCCGCTGCATTTGTGATTGAGTAACTGTACTTTTCACTCCACTACATTTGAATTGACACTTAGCGTCACTCGTTACATCTTGATTGTGCGCGACTAGCCATAATCGAACTTTTCCGCAATTAATTTCTTAAATGAACGAGGCGAAGACACTGGAAGCTAATTGTGAATTAGAAACCATATGAATGTGAATGAGGCGTGAATTAAAGGCGTGAAAAACAAAAAACAGGATTTTGTTGTATAGGATTTATTTTATGTATTTTTATTTACTTAATTTGCACATCTGAGTTTGATTGAGACTTTTTGTTCTTTATTTAATAAGTTTTACAATTTTTGAAACATGGAGGTGTTACATTTCGTTTCTGTATTAGAAAATAAAACCTCATGAGTTTATTCAGACTTAAGTTTTTTTTTTGGCCTAAATTTAGTATGAGTAAAATACTTAAGTTCTTTTAAAATTCGACACAGCTACTTTGACTCAAATCTTTGTAATAGTGGTGACTTTTTACTCGCACTGGAGTAACTTATACAGCACGTATCCGTACTTTTACTCAAGTATGGTTGTATGGGTCTCCTAACACCTCTGACCATAAATAGAAACGCAACGCGAAAACGGATGCAACTTTAAATGAAAACTAAAAAATGTCCATTAAAATTTCATGTCCGTCCGCCTTGTTTACAATAAAAAACGGCAGTGACGCAAGTGGAGAGCAAAACCCAAAGACGCTAAGAAAAACATCGTGACACCCAGAAACACGGGCGATGTTTGCTCTAGATTTACTCGAGATCCAAACACCCGGTTACACACGCTGACACCAGCAGAGACTGGAAAACTATCCTCCGCTCTGTTTGGTTAACCGGGTTCACGAGGGACGAATTCAGAGCGATGGTCGGGATCGAGCCGAACGCATTTCCTGCTAAGAGGACGGTGTTTTCTGCGTGTGAGATTAGCATCGGCCCGGGGATCACTGCAACTGGACTGGTCCGTATTTTGGCCGTTTGTGTGAGCGACACCTGGCCAAAGTATTCCCACTTTACCTCACTCTCACACAGGATTCCAGAAGGCGCTGCTTCTCCAGGCCTTTTCAGCTGCTTGGGAATTCCATAACAGGTCGAGGATGACCATTGTTTTCCTCATGAGTCTGAACGACTGATTTATAATGACGTACTAAAAAAATAATAGCGAGGAAAGAGCATACGTTTTAGATTGAATACAATTTTCGTTCAGGACAATTTGTAGAATTTTGAATGAACCGTGCTCATTTTCCGCCATGGCGGGGATGCGCACGAAAAACGAACATGATTTTAAAAAGTTATTCGATAAATTGGCTTGAACAAAAATGTTCGAAAAATGTTCGTGTTTGCCGATTCCTGTCTTTTTATTTACTGGATGTTTACTGTTATAATATATATATATATATATAGTGTGTGTGTCTGTGTGTGTCTGTGTGTGAATGTGTATATATATATACATGTCACTGATCAAACATGTCACTATAAAAACAATGGAAGAAAAGAGACAAAGAATTCTGGGTAGTGTAGTCCCGCGACTCAACCTCAGGCGTGTACTGTCCATGTTTTAGTTTGTTTCCGAAATGAATTGAACCAAAAAAATCGGACTAAAAACCCCACCCATTTTGATAAACCCTAGTGAGGCGATGGAAACCCCAACACAGCCATGCTACTACAGCCGTGAAAAATAGATAGATGTGCTTGAAAACGACATAAAATGGGACAACAAGTGTTTTGTACGAGATCTCCCGCATAAATTAATGACATCGATCTGTGACTTCATCATAAATGCTTCAGCTAACAAACTACGTACAGCGACTACTTCAACTAACAAACAAACTACTTCAACTAACAAACAAATGACTTCAACTAACAAACTAACTACTTCAACTAACAAACAAACTACTTC
The DNA here is from genome assembly GCA_017309775.1 of Paedocypris sp. Pulau Singkep. NCBI lineage: Eukaryota > Metazoa > Chordata > Actinopteri > Cypriniformes > Paedocypris > Paedocypris sp. Pulau Singkep. The sequence continues at coordinate 1,599,457 of MU204300.1, read as the reverse complement.
AACTAACAAACAAATGACTTCAACTAACAAACAAACTACTTCAGCTAACAAACGAACCACTTCAACTAACAAACAAACTACTTCAACTAACAAACAAACTACTTCAACTAACAAACAAATGACTTCAACTAACAAACTAACTACTTCAACTAACAAACAAACTACTTCAACTAACAAACAAATGACTTCAACTAACAAACAAACTACTTCAGATAACAAACGAACCACTTCAACTAACAAACAAACTACTTCCACTAACAAACAAACTACTTCAACTAACAAACAAACTACTTCAACTAACAAACAAACTACTTCAACTAACAAACAAACTACTTCCACTAACAAACAAACTGCTTCAACTAACAAACGAACCACTTCAACTAACAAACAAACTACTTCAACTTACAAACAACCTACTTCAACTAACAAACCTAAGTTGAATCTTAAGACTCAATCAAACCCGCTGTGAGTGTCCAGAAGCTTCTAGAACCCCTGAGCTGTTCAGTCGCTGTGTATTGATGATTATTCAGGCCTGAGTTGGGAATCGGTAGAGAAATCACGTACGTAGACAAACGTAGAACAAAGCGTTTGAAATATAACAGTCCGTTCTCGAGTCTCATATCACACTGGACTCATCACGGCTTGGCCAAGAGCCAACAGAGCGTGTGTTTGGAGAAGATTCCAGAAACAGATCCATTGTCCTCAAATGACTCCTCGGCTCGTCGGTTTACGTCAATCCTGCGAATGCCAGAATCTTTCGCTTTCAGCAGTAGAGCACGACACTGGCGAGATCCATCACGTTGGTTTGTCATTTACCTTCTCTCCTCTGGATGTCAAACAAACGGAGAAACAAATCAATACATCTCTGGGTGTTTCTCCGTAGCTGGATTTATTCCGGATAAACGACTCGTCTCAGGTGAAGAGAGAGTAAAGACACTGAGCCAATCAGATCCACCACAATATGGATTGAAATTGACATCTAGTTGCTCTATTAAAATGTCTAATAATCTTTACAAAAAATCCAATACAACTTGGCTATTAAAATAAGCCAAAAATCCAAAGCCAAAAAGTTATTAGAAATAAATAAATTAGTTAAAAAGAAATAAATTGTGTGTGAAATTATTAATTCATTATTTGTATCATTATTCGTTATTTGTATTATTGTTTTCATTATATTCTTTTATATTATTATATTATTTATATTAAAAATATAAAATATACATTATTAAAGCATTCTTTAATCTATACATATTGTTAGGGTTGTGCATTCTTGTATTTACTTCTGTGGTTGCTGACATAAAGTAAAGTAAAGTGAGATGAACTGCTTTGAACCCCACATACAATGTAAATTCCAAAGTGTGTCTAAAATTTTAAATCATGGGATAAAAAAATGGGCTACGTGAAAGATAGATGAACCGAAAATCTTGTACTGTATAAGCTTCTCCACGCAACACCATATCCTTCAGTAGAGCCGAGTCAGCGCTAAAAACACCAAGATTGTGGATTCAACATCGGGCAAAAAGAATTCCGTCGACCTCCCGCGTAAGTTAACGACAGAGATTTGTGACTCCATCATAAATACCTCCACTAACAAAGAGCGTCGACAACACCAAGATTGTGGGTTCAACCTCCACAGACAAACAACGTTCTTCTAATACCTCCGTGTGGAGCAGTTTAACGGCCTCCGGGCGACAGAATCTGCTAAATAAATACGCCAGAAGCCCAGAAGCAGCGGCTGGGCTCTTCAGACGGAGTGGGTGTGAGAAGGTGATAAGCTCCTCATCAGCCACAGACGCTCCGGGGGGATTCGTCCACCTCCAGCTCTCCCACAGACCACCGCTGGAAAACTCTCATCCATCATATCTGCGCTCGCTCCAGATGTGAGTGCGCGGGGGGGTTGGGGGGGGGGGGCACGCCTCAACATCTGTGCGAGCCCAACAGAAAACACGAGGAAAATAAGATGTGCGGGCAAACTGCGGCCCTCTAAGTGTTTTAATCCGGTCCGGGCGAACTTGTAAAAATTTAATGAAAGTTTTTTATTATGTAAATCCGGTTAATTCAATTTTTTCAATTCAATTAAAATTTATTTATATAGCACAGATTTGTACACAACCGTGGTTGATCCAAAGTGCTGTACAAGATGAGGAACAACGATAAGAAGAAAAATAAAACCTCATCAGCGTGATAAAACTCATAGAACAAGGGTACAAACGAGAACAGTTAAAATATAGATTAATTTAAACAATTTAACACCAAGTTCATATATAAGTATACAGAAGCCAGTGAGTAAAAATACGTTTTTAAATTAGATTTAATAACAGATAAAAGTAACTGGTCATTTGACCTTAGTGACCTGGATGGACCTTAGTTAATGTAACATATTTTAAAAAGCGGAACCATAAACACAAATTGTGCGTAAAAGAATTGTACTAGTATATTTTTAACATTTATTTTTATACTGTCGGTCTATGGAATCAGACGCCGAAAATAACCAAAGTAAATTTCTTCACGTTTTTATTTAACTTCAGATTTTTTTTTCGTTTGGACTTCTGGCACTTGAGAAATTTCATCTTCATTGTAACACTGGAAAATAAGACCTACACTGAAAAAAAATGATTCTTGACGAGCCAAAAAATCTTGAATTTTTTTTCCCTTACAATATAAATTAACTATCTTAGAATTAAGAGAGTAAGTTTAATTAGCTTGTTTAAAAAAAAAATAGGACTTGTTTCTAGTCGTCTTACAATTTTCTCACCCCTTTGGCAAATAATTTTACTCGATTTAAGTTTCTTGCTTTCAATTTTCTTATTTTTTCATGTGGATTTTTTTGCGGTGTAGCAAGACGGTCTTATTCAGATGCTTTTGAGCTCTTTATCACTTCTGCATACATTTACGCTTTAGTAATGTGACCTGTGAGGTTCTGAAAGTTCTCTAAAAATAAAATCAACCACTCCACTACATTTCAATGGACACTTAGCATTACTCATAAGATTGTGACAAGCCGGCATTGATTTATGTTGCAATACATTTCTTGGGGGAATGAGGCAATGACGCCATCTGCAGGATGCTGAAGGAACTTGATGCTTTTTTTTTCAGCTAAATCGCATAATTTACTGGTCAGAATTTTATTTTACTGTTTTTTTTTTATTTTCTCACTTCAGGTTTGATTGAGACTGATTTTTTGTTCTTTTTATCTACTTTGTTCTACCATTTTTAAACAATTGAGTTGTTAAATTTCGCTTCTCTATTAGAAAACAAAACCTCATGAATAGTTTCTTTCCACATTTTTTAGTGGGGTTTATTTTTTGGGTCTAAATTGAGTAAAATATTGAGTAAAAAAAATGAGTATTTTTTTTTTTTAAATCGCATACTTTGCTACTTTGACTCAAGTCTCTTTGAAATTGGTGGCTTGTTACTTGTCATGTATTATTTATTATTATTACAGTTATTTGTTACAATAAGTACCTGTACTTTTACTTAAGTACGGCCGTCTGGTACTCTTTACACCTCTGGGACTTAGTTGATCGGATCATAAAACATATAGTAGTAGAAGTTCTGCCGGTCTTGGAGCCAGACTCATGGACTGCTTATCGTCATCACTTAAGGCCTGTCTGCAGATCATCCACTCCTTCAGTCTTCTGTCACTTCAAACGCCCGAGTCGTCAGTGATCTCCTCCAGATTTGATCCTCTCACACCGCACACTGACGCTAGCTTGTTCATAACATCTCGTTTTATTTATTCAACTGTTGTACAATTTACATTTTTCTGTCAAGTAAATTTCCGCTTTTTAATCTTGCTCAAGATGCTTGCCGAAGCTGCAAATCTTGAACGAGATGATGTGTATATGCAGATTTGGGTTTGTACAAACAGCGCCATCTAGCAGGTGCACATTAGCTTCAGCAATTCTTCACTGACTCCTTTTTTCTTTCCTTTTTTGTATATAATCAAGCAGACAGTGGAGGAATGTATGGATGGATCAAACACAGAAAAGCCCAGAAATAGACGTATATACACAATGGATGGATGGATGGATGGATGGATGGATAGGTAGGTAGGTACAATAAGTAGGTAGGTAGGAAGGTAGATAGATAGATAGATAGATAGATAGATAGATAGATAGATAGATAGATAGATAGATAGATAGATAGATAGATAGATAGATAGATAGATAGATAGATAGATAGATAGATAGATAGATAGATAGATAGATAGATAGATAGATAGATAGATAGATAGATAGATACATATATAGATAGATAGATAGATAGAGACAAAAAAAGACAAGACAAAAAGACAAAAAAAAAAGCAATTAAGAAGTAGTACTACTAACATTGTAACATAAATGAAAGTGACATTAATGACCCTGATCTATTATCTACAAAACATTTCATCTTCATTGTAACACCGGAAAATAAGACCTACACTGAAAAAAATAAACTTCACGAGCCAAGAAAATCTTGAAATGAAACAATATATCTATTTTTTCCCTTACAAGCTAAATTAACTATCTTAGAATTAGGAGAGTACGATTAATTTGCTTGTTACAAAAAAATAGGTCTTGGTTTTAGTCGTCTTACCAAGTGAAATTTTCTCACCCCATTGGTAGATAATTTTACTCGATTTAAGGTTTTTTTTTTAACTCATTTTGCTTTTATTTTTCTAGTTTTTTCATGTGGATTTTTTTTTTTTTGCAGTGTAGCAAGACGATCTGGATCAGATGCTTGTGAGCTCTTTATCACTTCTGCATACATTTACGCTTAAGTAATGTGACCTGTGAGGTTCTGAAAGCTCTCTAAAAATAAAATCAACAGCGGTAAAACTACACAACGCTTTGGAGACGTCTCGCTGACAGCTTTCCTGTCTCACAGACAGAAGAACAGATCACAGATTGTAAAATCTCTGGATGAACTTTCCATTGAGGAACAAAGTGGGAACAAAACACTTGGAAAACGTTTAAAGGAAGCAGATGCTGAAACGGATCTCAACCGCTGCTATCTGTGGGAACGAGATCAGGCAAAGACGGAACGCAAGCCTCCTTAAAAGCGTTTAGATGCTCTCCTCTTTCTTCAATATTTTTTTTTTTATTTTTTTAAAGTTTGCTCATAATTTCATCCCAGGCGCTGGCTCCTCTAACAAGCTGTGACAAACACAATTGCTTTCTGTTAGTTATAGAAAGATCAAAGTTGTCAAGGAACTGAACCATATGGCGAGCGCGAGTACGGCCCAGAACATAATCAACCACTGTCTGATCCCGACACAGGAGACGCAAATGGAAGCCAAATGTTCCCGAGTGTCCTGAACATTCTCCCGAATCAACGCACAATATTAGTCTTTCCTCAATTACTTAGACACACAGAGAGGGAAAACCAAACTGAAGCAGCCGTTACCTCCATCCCTCCATCCATCCATCCTTCCTTCCTTCCATCCATCCTCTACACTGAAAAAAGTGCAAAAGGCGTGCACTGAAAAAAATACTTGATCTAACGCAAAACATTTAATCTTCCACCTAGCCATCAGTGTATTGTAAAATGTTTTTTTATTTTTATTTTGATTATAAGTAAGTCTTGTAGAGTAAATAGATTTCTTAAAGTGAAGTGCAAATGTGGTTTGGAGCCGGAGAAGGTGACGAGAAGGGAAGACTTTGTTTCTTGGATTGGCCAATTCTTATTGAGTGAGCCAATGAGAAGCTTTTAAACTTTCTAATAAATCATAAACACGTTAACATGATCTTGTTTCATTGTAAGAAGGAGCAATTGAAACAATTTGTCTTAAAATGAGACATCAGATGTTTAAATAAGGTCATTTAGAAATAGATGTAAACAAACAAATGATGTAAAGAAAAAATGAAAACATTGAGGAAAAAGTATACTTAGAGATTTCAATAAATTTAAAAGCTTAATTGATTCAAAGATGGGTTTTTTTCACACACTCCGGAAAATGTATTCCTCCTTGAACTTGAACCCGGGACTCGTGCCTTTTTGGGGCCACAGTGCTAAATAACAGGATCTGATTTACTTGTTGTTTTAATCAATATTGTCTTAGTCGCTTTTTTCTGTTGTGTGTGCCTTTTACTTTATTGAAGTTTAAAGATTTTTTTCTGCTTGCTTCTTTGTCTTACAGTATTTATTTTGCACAGTGACTTTGGGAATCTTGAGAGATAATGTTACAAGCTTGTTATTAATATTACATTGAACATTATATATTGTTTTTTTTCTGTTTATGTGTTTGTCTGTTTACACTGACTTTTTAATGTAAAACATAGTGAAATGTCAACAAAACTGTTTTTCGTATATATGTAGATTACACTAACTAAGACAAGCAGGAGAAACATTATTATTATTTCTACACTTTTAACAAGGGTCAATGTTTGACACAAACAGTATCTGTTTGTAACATAAACATGTAGTGTAATGTTACAAATATGTCAACTGAATCATTATATCTTTTTATGTGATAATTACATCAAATAAGCCAAGCAGGAGAACTTTTAAGTATTTTATTTTAGTATTAGAGTTTAGAACTTAGTTTAGAACTTTTCTAAGTATTTTTTAAATATTTTTAAACTTTGAAAATGGGTTAGTTTGATCCGAACATAATAGGAGGGTTAGCGTATGAATAATGCATTGCAGACGTTGAGAACAATCAGCGCAGAACATTTTGCTCAAAATAAAAATTGAGCAAAATGATTAATTAAAGTCTGATTAGAAATCCATCGAAAAACAGTCGGTCGAATATGAGCAGGTTAGGTTATTATTACTGGTGGCTTTAAAAACACAGCAATCTATCGTCTTCATTGTCGAGACTTAAACACCAAGACGAACATCTCGAGGACAATAGCAACCGAACCGACCCAAACAGAACATACACGGCATAGTTCTGGTCTGCTGAAGGGCGTCTCGTGTTTGCATTAACATAGAGGAAAACCACAAAATAAGATTCTTCTGTGAGAATCTGGCACATTAATCCGCTGCTCTGTCAGCACTCGAGCCAACGGAGCCAGACTTTAGATATTAGTTTGCTGAATAATATGGAGTCGGGCCTAAAATGTGACACTATAGCGCGGCGTGTGCGTCAGATGCTAAACTTACCTTACAAGTCAGATTAGTGCCAAAGTTATCCAACGTAAATTTCTAAAAAATTATTTTTACATTTTTTTTGTATTTACGTATTTCTGGACGTATTTTGCAACTACGTATTACGTATTTTGCAACCTTCACGTTTTTGTTTCAAAGTTTCGTTTCTTTTTTTTGGGTTTGGACCCCTGGTTTATTCATTTGGGGGCGGCCCTTACTCTGATTGGCTGGTGAGAATGTGATTGGCAGCAGTGGACTAGGAAATGGGGGAGGAGTTTAGCGAGAGATTAAACATTCAGAATCGACGACTGCGTCACACGCCTGCTCGCGTTATTTAGTGCGTACGTATACAGGGTTTTACTTTAAATTCACTTACTTTGAATTCACTTACAATTAACTTTGTTCATTACTTAGAAATTTACGTTTGATAATTTTGTCTCTAATCTGATTCCCTATACACACAGCGATGTCATCGAGCGCATAGAAATGTCCACCAGAGACTAATTTTGGATTTTTTGCGCATTAATAATATGGTGTGATTAAAAAACAAATAGTTTGGCTTAAAACACCACCATTTCTAGTAAAATCAGAGTTAAAAGTTAGTGCGTTTTCCTTCTGTTCTAAACAAAACCACAAAATCAATCACTAGTATTAGATACCAATAATTGATTTCAATATTATTACCGGAAAAATGTTCATTTTTCATCGGCCAATCAGATCGATCATAGGTCACGTGATGTCCAAAACGAGGCACTGGAATCCTGTGTTGCCGTTAGTTACAGTGTGAGAATAAACACTTGCTAAAAAAACATTCATACTTTTCTGTTTTAGACTCACACAATGTTGAAATTCTTTATAGAAAATTAAGGGAAACCATGAAAAAAACCATCATCGCTAGTCATCATTTATTCAAAAAATTGATAATTCATAAAAGTCTCAAAATGAAATAATAAATCACTGTCAAAATGAAATTATAAAAGTCTCAAATGTCACCATCGTTGCCTGCAGCTATATTTATTATAGTTATGCTTAGATTACATCTTGAGTCAAAGTGGAACTTTGTCTAAAATCTCTGGACTTTACAAGAGGCGGTGCAGGGAAAAACCCGGAAATCTCATTAGTATCAGTGTCCGATAAGACTTCCTGATGGTTCTGTGAAGCTATATCTGCAGGAATCGAGCGAGGGAGCTAATTAGCGTGACGCGTGACAGCTCGGGGAGTTGAGCTCAGTTCCATCCAGATTTACACCTTTCGTGAAAGCCGCTAGAATTCCGAGCCGGAAACCAGAAGCGGAACGCCAGGGATGACTGGCAAAGTGGAGCGCAACAGTTGGCGTAGCGCTAGCGGATGCTAACGGCGCTGTCACGGCAGCGTTAAACCGCGCGCTTCGGCATTTATCGCCATGTGAAAACAGGCAAAGGCCAAGCAAAGCAGCAGAAACCGGAGCTGCTCCGGAACGCTGGGATCGGGAATGTTAATAAAGCTCATCAAGCAGCTCGGATCGGGAGGTCTGTTTGGATTCAACGATTTCCTTCAATCCAACGCAAGGTTAAATAAAGCCGGAGCCGCTTCCAAGCTAATAACTCTTATCGCGGACAAGATCGGTGTGATGAAAAAGCCAAGCAAGAACAACCTTATTCTTCCCGGCCTCCGACATTCCCTCCAGGATATCGCTTACAGCCGCACACTCGCACGTGGAACAACAAAAGTCGCGGGCCATCAAAGCCGAGACCTTCTGTGATTCGCACACACCTCCATGGCGAAACGAGACTAGCTGAAGAACACCAGCGTCTGTCCGTACATTAAACGCAATTTTTTAACGGACCTTTTATCGTGGTAGTTTTGCCCCGGAGACAATTCAGCGAGACTCATTCAAAAAGACGAGACAAAATTTGAGCACAGAGAGTCCAAGAGGAGTAAGAGAAGACAAAGTGAAGCTGATTTCGCTAAGACGAGAATTTCCATTGTATGCACAAGGCGACGACACAGAAAACCCGAACGAAATTACAGAAGAAGAAGAAGAAGAAGAAGAAGAAGAAGAAGAAGAAGAAGAAGAAGAAGAAGAAGAAAACCTTTATTTGTCTCAACAAAGAGAAATTTACATTTTGCAGCAGCCCCAATGGTAAAACAAAAAATAAAGATGTTGTAAATAAAGAATATGAAAGGGGAAAAAAAAAAAAATATATATATATATATATAAAATTATTAAATTAAATTAGATAAAAAATTCTGATTAAAATTTTTAGACAGCTGACGGGAGAAAAGATCTTCTGTGAGTTCACAGTTTTATGTTAACAGTTCTGGGTAAAATCTGGGTAGTGAAAATTTTGCCATTTGATATCTGACCATTTATAATAAGATTATTTATTATATAATAATATAATAAAATTATACTGCTGTTACGATCCTGCTCCTTATCGTATTTGCCTTTGCACATGTTGTTGTACCCCCCCCCCCCCCATCCCTATGTTTAAATGCTGGAACGATCAGCATCACATTTCACTACATGTTGTACCACGCATAATATGTATGTGACCAATAAAATTTGAATTTGAAGTGTTATGAGTGTGTGTTACATTTCGCAATTCCAATAGTAGCAGAGCAATACGTGACACCTAATGAACACAAACACAAATAATTTTACGACAGAAAATCAACGACAGACATTTGAACTAACAAATGGTTTGAAAAATCCCGTCGAACAAAAAAAGCAATCCAATTAAAGTCAAGCAAACAAAAGTCGCTTAAAAGTTTCGAAAAAAGCACCTCGAGCGCAAAATATGAAACGAAATACTACTAACACAAATAAAGCGTAGACCTTCTCCTGCAGATCCTGGCCGCCGTTCTTTATATAAACACTGGTTTCTACGCGTTTCTCCGTTTCTAAACAAGGTGGGACGGGTCGGACAGAGTACAAACCCCAGCGCTTGGCCCGAGCCCAAACCACACACTCGTCTAATGCATCTCAATTAAAAGCGCCGATATCCAACACACGTTCCCCTCTCGAAGTGTCAGGTCGAGGATAATCAGGCTCCGGCCAATCCTAATGAGACTGTTTATCCCGACACTGGTGATGCAAGCGGAGAAGATCACAAGTCGCCATCAAAGAGTTCCATCATTATGACATCACGCCGTTTGCATCTCAGGCAAAGTTGAGCTTGAGGTTACGCGTGTTTTCCAAATTTTTGTCTGTTTCTGGGTCGAGTAGAGTCGCTTTTTGGGACTGAAGAAGGGAAACGCCCACATCCAGTGGCCGACCAATCACAGGACACACACACACCTACGAATAATCATGGCCTCCGATTACCATGTTTTGGATGATATTTGTGCGCTTTATCTAATCTGTCGGTCTATCTATCTATCTGTCTGTCTGTCTGTCTGTCTGTCTATCTATCCAGTCGTTTCTGGGTCGTGTAGAATCGCTTTTTGGAGCATCTTTTTGGGACTGAAGAAGGGAAACGCCCACATCCAGTGGCCGACCAATCACAGAACACACACACACCTACGAATGATCATGGCCTCCGATTACCATGTTTTGGATGTTATTTGTGCGCTTTGAGACAGTTAAAACTGTGAAAAGCGCCTTACAAATGCTCAGAATATGAACTTATTTAAACTGTCGGAGACAAACCATGCAAACACAAAAAGCACATAAAAACATCTCGACTTCTTATGTGTAGCTGGCATCACTCAGACTTGGGTCTCAAACTCGGCTCCTCCGTGACAGCACCGCACACTATAAATGTGGGTCTCAAGCTCGGCTCCTCGTTTGTGACAGCACTACACAAGGTCACTAGATAAACTTCAGTTAGTTCAGAATGCAGCTGCTCGATTACTCACCAGTAAGATTAGGTTACCTGTTAAATTCCACATTGTTTTAATCACAAAAAGAGCACTAAACGGTTTAGCTCCTCTATATCTCTATATCTATCTACCTACCTATCTATATATCTATCTATCCATCCATCCATCCATGTATTCATTCATTCATCTATCTATCTATCTATCTATCTATCTATCTATCTATCTATCTATCTATCTATCTATCTATCTATCTATCTATCTATCTATCTATCTGTCCGTGCGTCTATCTATCCGTCCGTCTCTACAGTAACAGTAAGAGACTCTGGGCTCCGCTCACACGCTCCAGCAGCAGTGGTGTGTTATCGCCCAACAGCAACAATGGCGTGTTTGACAGGTGTTTGGTGAGACTCAGTGCTGCACTTGTTCCTGCAGTCGCTGGCAGCCACGCTGGATAATGAGCGCTGGACCATCAGAGGGACAAGGAGACTCTTTTGTTCCCAGCTCTGTTGGCTTTGGAAGCGAAAGTGCATCTGGCCAACAACATCTGCTGGATCTCAGCCGCACTCAGAGGAACATCAGCCATCCCGCTTCAGATGGGGCTTATGAAGAGAAGACTACTTATTTCTCATAAACGGCCTTCAGCAGATGTATAGATGAAGAAAACAGGTAGGAATAATACCGCATTTAAGCGACTATAAGCACCCCGCGAATATAAGCACCCCCCTTATTGTTTCAGGCACAAAATAAAAATATTTTACAAAAAAAAAACTGTTTTGTTTCTGGCTAAATTACGTAAAATTTCTCTTTAAAATACAATTTTTCTTTATTTGACAAACCTAACTTGTATCTCTTTTTTTTCTCAATAATCTGTTCCAGCGATTGTTACTACACCTCCCATCATGCTTTGCTGCTCACTGATTGGCATAAGTCTTTGCACTAAAAGAGCGTAGCGTAAAGCTGACCGAGCTGGTTTATGTTAGACGTAAATATCAGAACAGTGGTGTTTTCCTCTGTGCAGCAGACAGAGCGAGTAGATTGTGTTTGACTCTGTTCTTCGTTTTGAACTGTTTTCTGTTTGCTTCGACGCTTTTGCAGCTGCTGGTCTTGTTTTCAAGCGCTAGCCCGTTAGCCTTTAGCACGGCGATCTGCCGGAGACAATACTACAATGTCTGTTCTAATATTAATGACTGTATTTAGTTTAATCTTACTTCTTCAAGTGTTCTTTTGTCCCTGTTAAGTGTCGCAACGTTTTCTTTATTTCTGTTATTGAGCTAATAAAAACTCTGCCTCCAGATCCATTATTTAAAGAAATAAAAAATATATTTACGTGAATATTTGAAATCTGTGATTATATGCACCCCGCAAGTTTTTAAGCTGCTAAAATGGGAAAAAAACAGGTGCTTATATTTGCGTAAATATGGTACCGTATATACACGTGTGGATAAAGACGTCTCCGTGTCGAGATCACAGCTCATGTGAAAAAATGAGAAAAAATGTATTATCAGACATGCAATCAACAAAAGTGAGCACAGCCACTGTAGAAATACAATGACAATTAAAACTACAGTGATTCAAATTATATGTACACACTTATGTGTGTGTGTGTGTGTGTGTGTGTGTGTGTGTGTGTGTGTGTATATATATATATATATATATATATATATATATATATATTACACATAGTGTATACGTATATATACTAGTTATTACTAGTAAAAAAAAAAACTAACCAACAACATATTTTCATCTCCAGGTTGTTTCGTAATACACCTATATATACATAATGTAACATCATTTTTAATTTCATATTATTTTATTATTATATTTTTATTTTAAAGGTCAGCAATCGGTTTAAACACGGTAGATTGTTGAAATCAAAGCCAAAGGCGCCGGAGTGGAGATGATGTTCTCCACATCTGGATG
>MU204300.1:1558807-1581080 GCA_017309775.1 Paedocypris sp. Pulau Singkep | reverse complement strand
CAGATGTGCTTGTGAATCTCACGACTGTCAGGAAGTGAGAAACTACAGAGCCTCGTCTCCATCACTGGTGTGTGTGTGTGTGTGTGTGTCTGATGTGAATCTAGTGCATTATTACGACACTCGCCGTCACATTACTGACCATCAGATTCAACTCAAGATTCCGTCACGAGCTCAAATCAAAGTGAACAGTAAGTCGGTCATCATCCGTGTTCACGTGTGTGTGTTTAACGCATCGTAACTCAGCATAACCAGCATCGGCATAAACACAGCATCAGCTGAGAAGCCGCAGTGAGTCCGGCCAGTACACTGATAAGATAAGCAGAGGAACGCGGTGAGAAGCGAGGTAAAGCCCGTCTGGAACAGCGCGTGAAGTGGATCTAGATCTGTGATCCGTCTGGGACGCCAGAGAAGATCCGGCAGCTTAAATCTGATCATTTAGAGTGAGGAGAGTTTGCTGTATCCAACTACTCTAATGCTTCAGCACAGCAGGAGAAAAATGAAAAAAAAATGGTTGCATGGATAGATGGATGGATGGATGGATGGAGAGAGAGAGAGAGAGAGAGAGAGAGAGAGATAGATAGATAGATAGATAGATAGATAGATAGATAGATAGATAGATAGATAGATAGATAGATAGATAGATAGGTAGATAGGTAGATAGGTAGATAGATAGATAGATAGATAGATAGATAGATAGATAGATAGATAGATAGATAGATAGATAGATAGATAGATAGATAGGTACGTAGGTAAATAAATGGATAGATGAATGTATGAACAGACAGAAAAACAAATAATTGGTGGGTTGATGGATGGATATAGGAATGGATAGACAGAAAGACAGACGGATAGATAAGTGAATAGATGAATGGATGAAGAATTGATTCCACCACCTTCAGTAAATCCGGAAATGTATGTGGATATCAATATAATATGATTTGAAGGTGGATTTGATTTTAGATCTGATCATCAAGATGAGGATGAAGATGATGAAGATGATGCTGAGACATTGAGACTAGACTAGAAAAGAATAGAATATAATAGAATTTATTAAAATTAAATTAAAAAAATTAAACTAAACTAAATAAAATTAAATTAAATTAAATTAAATTAAATTAAATTAAATTAAAGTAAATTAAATTAAACTAAACTAAACTAAACTAAACTAAACTAAATTAAATTAAATTAAAAATTAAATTAAATTAAATTAAATTAAATTAAATTAAATTAAATTAAATTAAATTAAATTAAATTAAATTAAAAAAATCAAATCAAATCAAATCAAATCAAATCAAATCAAATCAAATCAAATCAAATCAAATTAAATTATAAAGAGGCAAAAGAAGGCTACGCCACACCTTAGCGTATACAAACGTACAGAAAGCGTTCAAACGAGGGTCATTACTAATGATCTCACAAATGCTCAAAGTCGAAAAGTTTCTGAAGACACAAAGAAGAGAGTTTTTCCTGAGGCTCGGCAGCCGAAAAGCGACTCCACGCCACGTCACTTTCATCCTGGCATCTCCAAACTCCGTAACCACGGTAACCCAGATCCCGGGAAACGGCAGGGATGTGCTGGAGCGAGCGAGAACCGATGGGAAAGTCATCAAGGTGCAACTCCCTCCAGGCTAATGAAGCGCGCGCTCCCTGTCAGTAATGAAGTGCTCTGGACATCTTCCACGGCTTTTATGTGGAAAGACGAGTGGAACTTCGGGCCGGTCACAGGAAACACACTCCTGCCCTTCAGTTCCAGCAGCTGAGAGCGTGTGGAGGAGGGAACATCTCAGAAGCTTTGTGAGGTAAAGCATGAGCTCTGCCTCACCACAGGTCACGGGTTCCAGTCCCCGGAGAAGCCTGAAGCTCAGAGGATCCTGTTTTTTTTAGCCATTTTTTCTACCCTTTTTTGTATCCTTTTATTCTGTTTGTTTGTTTTTTTTTGCAATTTCTGCTTTTACTCAGTTCTGTTTAAAAAACGGCTTTCTATCTATCTATCTATCTATCTATCTATCTATCTATCTATCTATCTATCTATCTATCTATCTATCTATCTGACTGTCTGTCTGTCTGTCTGTCTGTCTATCTGTCCGTCCATCCATTCTTCCTTCTATCCATTCATCTGTGCATGTTTATCTATCTATCTATCTATCTATCTATCTATCTATCTATCTATATATCTATCTATCTATCTATCTATCTATCTATCTATCTATCTATCTATCTATCTATCTATCTATCTATCTATCTATCTATCTATCTATCTATCTATCCATCTATCTATCAATCTATCTATATATCTATCTATCTATCTATCTGTCTGTCTGTCTGTCTGTCTATCCGTCCGTCCGTCCGTCCATCCATCCATCCATCCATCCATCCATCCATCCATCCATCCATCCATTCTTCCTTCAATCCATTCATCTGTGCATGTTTAATCTATCTATCTGTCTGTCTGTCTGTCTAATTATCTATCTAACCAGATTAAGACTGACCACTGCTCCGTGTGTGTGTGTGTATGTGTGTGTGTGTGTGTGTGTGTGTGTGTGTGTGTGTGTCTACACTTCACAGGTGCACTGGTAATAAATTCCTTTTTTTTGGATCTGACCAGATTTTTTTTTCTCTTACTTCTTTTTTTTCCCCCTTCATAATCTGTTTTGTAGATTAAACTAATAGTAAAATAAACTGTAATAAACAAAAACGCTAAATAATATACAATAAACGGCAAATAAAGGTCAAAAAAGGTAAAAGCGGCTAAGCTCATTTACATAAGAAAATAAATCAGGATTAGTGTTAAAAACCTGACGTGATTATCATAACACATTTTGAAGCAGTGATTATATCCCCTTGCACTTTCGACCCCGCCCCTTACCGAAAGACCCCGCCCCTCTTATTTATATACCGTCGGACTGACCTTTATAAGTTACAGTTCCCTCAACTATATTTATGAGCTAATACTGAGCAACAACTGTTAAAAGCAGCGTATGCAACCTAATACAGGCGACCTTCACTAAACACACACTGCAGCCACTGTCTTGAAAGACGGAACTAAAAAAGACTTTGATAATTCGCCCCGGCTTCACCTTTCTCCAGGTTGAAAGAGCTTCTCGTCCGATATGATCTTTCTTTTAATATCATCGGGTCACGTCCCAAATCCCTCCGAGATCTTCTGTCATTTAGCAGGAATGTCAGGAGAGATATTAGTAGCATTATGCCCAGATAAGACGAGTTAAACCAGGAAGTTTGTACCTGAAGCAGCTGTCCAGCAGACGTTATTCCTGTCCGGCATTCAGAGGGAACTGACCTACTCAACAAGTGGATGGACGGATGGATGGATGGATGACATTCAGAAGGATCAATGTATGGATGGGGAAAGCGAGGAACAGAGAGACAGGTACAGACAGAAACACGGGGAAGAGAGACAAATAGAGAAGGACAGAGAGAAAGAGATAGAAATTAAGAAAGAAACAGGTACAGACTGAGAAATGAAGGAAAGACATAAAGTAAAGAACAAAAAGAAGAAAGAAAAAAAGAAACCAGAGAGACAGGTACAGACTGAGACATATGAAAAATTGATACATAGAAAAGGACAGAGAGAAAAAGAGAAAGAGAAAGAAAGAATGAAAGAAAGAAACAGGTACAGACTGAGAAATGAAGGAAAGACATAAAGAACAAAAAGAAGTAAGAAGGAAAGAAAGAAAGAAACCAGAGAGACAGGTACAGACTGAGACATGATAAATATTGATAAAATGATAAATAGAAAAGAACAGAGAGAAAAAGAGAGAGAGAGAGAAAGAAAGAAAGAAAGAAAGAAAGAAAGAAAGAAAGAAAGAAACAGGTACAGACTGAGAAATGGAGGAAAGACATAAAGAAAAGAACAAAAAGAAGAAATAAACAAAGAAAGAATAGAAAGAAAGTGAGAAAGAAACCAGAGACAGGTACAGACTGAGACATATGGAAAAATGATAAATAGAAAAGAACAGAGAGAAAAAGAGAAAGAGAAAGAAAGAAAGAAAGAAACCAGAGAGACAGGCACAGACTGAGACATTTGGAAGAAAGAAAAAGAGGAAAAAAGAAAGAAAGAAAAGAGACAAAACTAATAAAAAAGACACCGTTAAAAGGAGAAGGTTAAACATATTTAAAGAGACAGAAAGAGTGTGAGTGAGAGATCCAAAATTGGGCTCAAAATGCTAGTTTTTAGCACAAAGTGGGGTCCCGCTCTGAACGTGTGGGGACTTTGTTTAGGGCCGCACAACTTTGAAGATCTTTTTGATGGTCGAGGACGTCTTGTTTTGCATGTACGTCAATAATGGTGGGGCCTCACTATGATATAAATGCATGTGTGCGTGTGTATGTTGAGTCAGTTCAGCATCTCCTGAGAGTTCGAGGAGTGGAGGTTTCATAACGAAGCTGCGGATTGTGATGTCCAGCAGGAAAGAGAAACAACATCTCCATCAGCCAATCATCTCCCCTCCTGAGGAACAGCGTGACACTCCGAGTGTGTCTGCGCCCATTAGTAGCAATGTTTGCAGATCTGCTGGAATGTTCCGAGGACCGCCAAACCACACACACACACACACACACACACACACACACACCAGTCCACCCATCCCACGGGCCGTTGCCCCGGTAACAACACCAACACACGCTTATCAGATTTACAGCAGCGCGGAGCAACAACACCGGTGGACTTGAAGACGTGAGAGAAGCCACGGAGGAGTCTGAGACAGAAGCAGAGGAAGAGGAGGCTGACGAGTAAATGAAGCATCACTGGATAAACACGATAATATATCAATGAATTTAAAATACAGAGTGAAACAGTTAGACAGACAGACATAATGGACAGACAGACAGACTGTCAAATAGATAGATAGAGAGAGATGGATGGATGGATGGATGGATGGATGGATGGATGGATGGATGGATGGATGGATGGATGGATGGATGGATGGATGGATGGATGGATGGATGGATGGATAGATAGATAGATAGATAGATAGATAGATAGATAGATAGATAGATAGATAGACAGGTGTTTGCGGGTGAATAACGAGGAGCAGGTGCATCAGCGTCTTGAGCGTCTCCGCGGCAGCACTAACACGGCGGTAAATCTGTGCGTTACGGTTTATTGTGTGAGTGTGTGTGTGTGTGTGTGTGTGTGTGTGTGTGTGTGTGTGTGTGTGTGTGTGTGGCGTTAATCCGGGTGATAATAAAGCTCCGCTGGATTATTCAGAGCGTGTGATGCCACAGAAACATGGGCATCGTGATGCTGCCAACGCCCTGTCAACGCCACGCCAGCTATAATTAAACACTTACACCACAATTAAACCTGTTCCAGCAACACACACACACACACACACACACACACACACACACACTCACACTACTGTAACTTATCACAACTTATCAGATCTCAACCAGTACAGAAGAAAGCGACACACACACAAACACACACACACACACACACACGCACACACACACACACGCCTAAACACATACAAACACACACATACACACACACACCTAAACACTAATATTGCCATCATCTCACTTTTCTTTCCTTTCCTATAAGCACACACACAACCACACACAAACACACACACATTTATAAATATATACAAGCACACAAACACAAAAAGTGCATCCAAAAACACACAGAAACACATACAAGCAGACACACACACACTTAAATACATACAAGCACACACATACATACATGCATACAAGCGCACACACACACACCTACACACACAGACTCCTCAACGCTCAACCATACACACACACACACACACACATATACTCCTCAATGCTCAACCACACACACACACACACACACACACACACACTCAGCTGTAGAGTTAAAGTGCGGGAAAGCGTCTGGCATCATTCATCTCTTTCTTCTCTTTCTCGCTCCTCAAACACTCGGGTTGTGCAGGAATTCCGCACAGAGCCATAAATTCCCCTCGTCTCCCCGTGTCCCACCGTAAAGAAACACACACACACACACACACACACACAGTAAAACACAGACGCCCGCCGCACCTGTCGCCCGGTAAGTGAGACATGTGGCAGCATTGACCTTGAGTGACCTTGAGAGGCGGAGCTTGGACACAACAGGTGCGGCTCTGTCTGGCGAAACCCCCGCGCTGACGCACACACACACACGCGCGCGCGGTTTAACGAGTAAAACACTGGTGCGCGGGAACTAAATCAGCGTGACACTGTGAAGGATGGAGAGCGCGGCAAACGTGTGACCAGATCCACATCAAACAGCGCGAGAAAGTGTGCGTTACATATACAGTCATTACACACACACACACACACACACACACACACTCAAATATACAACGTATCTATGCATTCATTTTATACCACTTATTCTATTTCCGGGTCATCGTGGGCAACCATTTGCATTGTCACACACAATTACACACTCACAATTATGGTCACGTGTAAGGTTTTGGACCATGAGAGAAAAAAAGAAAGGAAAAAAAGGAAAATAGGAACAAAACAAAAAAAATAAGAAAATGAAAAAATTCAATTCAGCGTTATTTATAAAGCACTTTAAAAGCAACAAAAGATGACCAAAGCTGGAATAAAAACGACTAATAAAACCACCATAGGTATATAAGATATACAAACTAAACAAGTATAAAACAAGGGTAAAACAATAAAAACAATAAAAACAAGCCACCATCTCAAAAATAAAATTAATTTTATATATATATATATATATATATATATATATATAAACTAAAACTAAACATATATATATATATACATATGTGTATATATATATATATATTATATGTGTGTGTGTATATATATATATATATATATATATATATATATGTACAGAAAAAACCCACACACAGGTAAAAGTCTCTGCAAGGCAAAAATCTACAACCACAAGCAAAAAACGAGAAACTAAGCAGACTAAAGCTACAGTAACTAACCAGGCCTAACTAGCCTAACTAACCTAACATGGCCAATAACTCAAGATGTTCAGGCAAACTTCATCAGAACTATTGATCAACTACAGCAGAAAAAAAAAGCTAATTATTATCCACTCTACAATATACAATACTTATGCTCACATATTACGGTCACCACACACACCGTCCTACCTTTTGCACGGCAAAATTGTGGCAACCAAACGTGCCATTCGGGCATAAACACTACACACACGCACACACGCACACTTGAAATGCAGAGTTTTTGGATTGTGTGTGAAACCTGAGCGCCCGTTGATTCCGTGACGTAAGACGTGTTGGTTCGGCTGAGACTGACCTGGTCGTCGTGGCGATAGGTGAGGTACTGCTCCCCCACCGTCTCCTCCAGGAAGCTTCCCTGCGGCGACAGTGCAAACTCCGGCAGGAAGTAGGCGTCCTGGGCGTCGCCTGTGACTCTCTATCAAACCAAACACAAAAAACAAGCTGATGAGATTCAGAAGTCGGAGGATGTTATTACGAGTTTGTATTTTCATATACGCGAGATAATGTTCATAAATTGGCAACTTACTAGCTCATGTGCTTTTATGCAAAGAAAATCAAGTTGAATATAAACTACCGTATTTACGCGAATATAAGCACCCCCTGATTTTTCAGCACAAAATAAACTTTATGAAGATAACAGGTAGAATAATAGATAACAAAAAGTCGATTCTAGTGGTCAGGACTTCATTTCCCAAGATCCTTTGCTCTCCAGTCAGACTCCGCCCATGCACAGAGCAATAATTTCAAGATCAGGCCTGTTTCAAGCTCTCTGTTTATCTGACGCCGTGTGAAGAGGAAGGATTATTATCCCCTGTGCAGCTACCCAGCGTTTTGATTGTGTCTGTTCCTTGGATTTTTTTTTACTTCTTGCATGTGTTCTTCATTTTTGACTCTTTCGACTCTTTTTGCGATGACACATTGGACTCGTTTGTAGCCAGTTGCGCTAAGCTAAGCTAAGCTAAGCAGTGGTGGTTTGTAGTCTCTGTTTGTTGTAATATAAAATATTGTACTGTATTTAGTTGAATCTTACTTCCAGTGTTATTTAGTGTCTGTTAAGTGTCCTGGATTGAATGCAGACCAATCACAGAGCGGCACACCCACACAGGCAATTTAGAGACACTCCAATTCTCTTTAAAGCGTGTAAGTATCTGTAGAAACAATGTAGTTATCATGAATGTTATGTAGCTATCAAATTTACTGTAGTAACAATGTAGTTATCATAAATGTTCTGTAGTAACAATGTAGTTATCATGAATGTTCTGTAGTAACAATGTAGTTATCGTGAATGTTCTGTATGTTATGTAGTTATCACGTTTACAGTAGTATTCCAAAAGTTCCACTGGGGAAAAAATGGCACAGAATAAGTAAAGCTGGGTCAGTGTAAGTTACAAAAACAATATTCATAAACGTGCGTCTCTCCACGATCAGAAATTCCTGATGCTCAAGCCGGCAGCTGCTTCCCGTCTCCATCCTCCCACCACAGCCACACATATAGTAAACCTGTGGTGTGTCATGTGTTTCTTCTCAATCTCTCACGCACTGAATTTGACATAAAACACAATTTTGTTACAGAAATGCGTCTGATTTGAAAAAAAAAAAAACCCCAGACGGATTTTGAAAGTTGCTTTACTGCAAATACAGTGTTATTAATTTAATAACTTGCTAATGTGTGCTCATGTGGTCAGTTATTGTTTACAAAAATAACACCTATTGTTTACAAATTATCACTTCTTGATGTGAATCATCTGTTATTGTTTACAAAGATCAATTACTGTTGTAACTTTTTTTTTTTAGATTGTTTTCACAAAAAATCACATCTTGTTTTCACTTCATTATTTTTACAAATTATCACTGATTGGTTACAGTTAATTGTGTTTACAAATTATCACTGATTGCTTACAAGCGATCCATCGTTGTTTATCGTTTTCCACGCACTGTTTACGTTTGTTTTCATTTGGTTTAATATTCAGGAAATCATATCTCCTGTTTTATATCAGCATTTAGTCGGTCATATCACAGCTTGTTTTCACTGCTCAGTAAACAAACAGGGACGTTCAAAGCTCCAAATCTCAAAGTATCAGTAACACAAAGTTAATCTAATTTTAAACTGGAACGTTCTCCTGGGACGAGTGTGTGTAAAACACGCTAATGCCACGCCTTCTCGTGCTTATAAAGTACAAGCCTGAATTAACCCAGTGTGTGTGTGTGTGTGTGTGTGTGTGTGTGTGTGTAGGTGTGTGTGTGTGTGTGTGTGTGTGTGTGTGTGTGTGACTAATTATTATTTAAATATAACATAACTTAGATTTTTTTTTTACATTTTTTTATAAACCAACAACACAAAAAATACAGTTTAAGTCAAGGAAATTGTATCTAAAGTGGGTCTTTGTATGTCTAGCCTGCTTTTGTATTTCAAACACAAAATGGAAACTCTGAGAGCGTCATTCTTTTACTGGAAATAAACTCAAAAAGCCCGGTGAACATTGATAAATCAGTGTCACTGAAAATTAGTTTCGATTGCTTTACAACAACAGTTACAGTTTAACAATAGAAAAGCAGCCAAATAGTAAAAGGCAGCTGCTTGTTGTTGTTACTCCGCCCCACATGCTGTAAGCCCCGCCCCTCAACCAATTAGAATGACTCAGCAAGCTCGTTACAAAGCTCATTGTCAGCTTCTGCTTGCTCATTGGTCCATATCCAAAACACCCAGATTTGTTTTTATCCCCTGGTTCAATTTCACATCTATTCCAGCTTAAATGACCATGATTTTTGGTACCTTGACCGGAATAAGATTGACTTTTAGAGCAGAACTTGTGAGCTTTGAGTCTGTTTCTCTTTGATGTTTCGACGCTTCGATGTCACTGAACAATTCATTGTAACTGTAACATTACTTTAAGCCCTTTAGCACAAAGTTAATTGATACAAAGTGCTGTACAGGAAATTATATGATAAAGCAGATGACGTAGAATTAATTATCAAGTGTGTAAAGTGCACAGATTCGTCAGATTTGTATATTTTAGACTATATTTTTATATATTGTAGGTTTTTTTTTTATATATGTTATTCAGTGTGTATATTTTACCATTACAATACTAATTTCTGCAATGACAATGTAATTTCATTGTAACCCAGTGATACAATGACATTAAAGGTATTCTATTCTATTCTATATTTTGGACCATATTTTATTACTATATGTTGGACCATAATTTAATGTATTGTAGTTTATTTATATTGGTTATTCAGTGTGTATATCTTTACCATTACAATACTAATTTCATTGTATCCCTGTGCTACAATGACAGTAAAGGCATTCTATTCTAATCTATTTTATTCTTTTCTAAACAGGAAAATTCTCCTTTATTAGAATAGAATAGAATATCCTTTTTTGTCACTGTGCACATTGACAATATAAGTCATATGAAATGATAGCATCTTTCTCTCAGTGCAACACGCATTAATAATTCTAGTCCAAAAATTGCCATATAATAAACAGATGACATAGAATGAATTATCAAGTGTGTAAAGTGCACAGATTTGTCAGGCGGCTTCTGTAATCTCGCACCTTGATTAAATCTACTGTCCTCTGGAAGTGACGGCCGAGAAGATCAGGAAAGCTCCGGAAGCCTCACATGATCTCACAATAACGCTGGATTACAAGCTCAGCACCAACAGGCCAAACACACGGGAAACGGAGTATAAAGACGTCTGAGGGGAGACGGGGGTCAAAAATAAAAAAATAAAAGCGTAAAAAATAAACCCGTTTCACTTTCTAACCCGTGCACACGCACCCGCTACTTTCGTTATTTCGTTATTTATATTCGCCTTTGCACTTTGTCGATTTAATTTTTCTCGTGTTCCTGCATCTTGTGTTATTTTTAAACCGTTTCTTGCCTTCTATATTTTGTGCCATATTTTAATATATTGTAGCTATTTATAATGGTTATTTAGTGTGATATGCACAATATGCACTATAGACAAAAATATGCGCTAAAAATCTAAAATATTAATATTGATTAAAGAGTCAATTGCATTTTTCTTGAGCTCCTGTATCTTGTGTTATTTTTAAACCATTTCTTGCCTTCTATATTTTGGACCATATTTTAATGTAGTTTATTTATATTGGTTATTCAGTGTGTATATTTTACCATTACAATACTAATTTCATTGTGCTACAATGACGGCATTCTATTCTGTTCTATTCTAAACAGGAAAAACCTCCTTAAATAGAAATAGAATAGAATAAAATAGCAATTTATTGTCACTGCGCATATATACAATGTAAGTCATGTACATGTACAATGAAATTATAGCACCTGTGTTAATCATTCTAGTCCAATAATCTAAATATAATATAATATAGCACCGACAGATTTTACAACAGAGGAGGGAAATTGCACAGTTGTTTTACAGGGTATAGCACATGGAGGGATATTGCTAATATATACATTGGGAGTCATTTACAATAGAGTGCCATATATGTTTCATATATACATGATGGTATATGCATTGCGTTTTAAAAAGGAGCTAATATTTAGTACTAAAGGAGAAAAAAAAGCTGTTATTCAGGACGGAAGGGAGATTGAAACGAAACACGTCATGAGCACAATCTCGGCTTTTACTCACAAATCATAGTAAAAGCAGTCAAGCTGGGCTGTTTTACGAGGATGTAATTGATCCCGCTTTTGATTTGACTCGATTATCAAACCAGGGCCGCAATACAGCTGGGGTCCGGTTACACGCTGACCAGGGGCAGGCGGGCTTCCACGAGCCAGAAGATGGAACCACAGGAAATCTACTAAAGAACATTTAGATCCAGAAGAGTGAAAGCCCCGAGAACCATCAGCCATCCGAAAGAGAAAAACTCCGACAATCTCACGATATTCCGAGCGGAAGATGTCCCGTGTGACAAGAGCAGATCCAAAGCAAACAAAAGGCCCGAGCGTGGCTCATCCATCTGCAGAACTTTGAGGAAAAAATCCTCAGATTATTGCTAAACACTTTAGGGCATTTGAGGCGCAGAAACGTCGCCATTATGTGCATTTATTATTAATGACACATATATAACCTTGTACTTGTACTTTTACGTGAGTAAAAAATGGTCTTGGGTTTGAATCTTGTTGAAAATGTCACATACACTTTAAGTATAAAACACTACACACACTATACACAATACTCACCTAACACTAGCTTGTTGTCATCTAAATTTAATAATACTTAGCGATTTAAAGGCCTTAGCGATAAACAGAACTGTAAAGAGAACCAGACAGCCATACTTGAGTAAAAGTACAGATCATTATTGTAACAAATTACTCCATTACAAGTAACAAGTCACCAATTTCAAAAAGACTTTAAAAGAACTTGGGTATTTTACTCTGTACTGAATTTAGTCACATAAAAACCCCCACAAAAGAAATGTGAAAACAAACTCTATTTAATATCTTCTAATACAGAAACGAAATTTACCACCTCAATGTTTTAAAAATGGTAGAACAAAGTAGATACAAAGAACAAAAAGTCAGTCTCGGTCAAACTGAAGTGTGCAAGCACAAGAAATTTGGAAAATAAAATTCAGATTAGTAAATTATATATAATGTAATAAAATTATTAAAATACATTCACGCCTCTGATTCACGTTCACATGATAAATAGCTTCCAATACCTTCAGCTCCCTACAGATGGCGCTATCGCCTCATTCCCCCCAAGAAATTAACCGCGGTACAGAATAGAAAGTCCTTTATTCGTCCCACAGTGGGGAAATTTCCTTGCATTTTTTCCTGAAATTTCCTATAAACCGATGCCGGCTTGTCACGCACAATCACAATGTAACGAGTAACGGCAAGTGTCCACTCAAATGTAGCGAAGTAAAGATACAATCACAAATGCAGTGGAGTAGAGAGTGAAACTTGCTTTTGTTTTTGATACTCAGTACAAGTACAAAGTAGCAAAAAACAAACTTAGTAAGTAAAGTAGCAAAGTCCTTTTACTCAAGTACTTCACACCTCTGGCGATCCTCCTGTGATCGAGTTTTCTGTGGATTCGCTTAATTGGGGGTTAGCGACGCCAAAGGCTGTGGGTTCAGTTCCCAGACGTCGGCTGGATTTGATGGTGAAGGGATTTCGGACTCTGAATGGAAGCATCTGCCGAATCATCAACCAACAGGTTTCCATCTGTCAGCAGAAAGCCGGGAGGACGGAGGTGAGTCCTGGAGACTCTTTCATCAGACGGACGCGTGACCAATGTGCTCGCCGAATGCCACCGAGGCAAACACACACACACGCACGGACGGACGAGGGAAGTTCTCACGCGAACGAGGAGGAAACGAGAGGTGGAAAAAAACGACAAGTTCACTTGACTCATACCAAACCGGTAAAACTGTGACTTGTGCACGCAAGTTTGACCAGTATGAACAAACGTATACTGTATTTACAGTACGCCAATATAAGCATCATTTTTTTTTCTCGCAATTTTAACGGCTTAAAAATTAGTGTGGTGCTATTAATCGCCGATTTCAAACATGCACGTAAATATAAGCACTCGTTTTTCCAGACAAAAGACAAAACTAACGCGATTTAGCCAGAAATGTAAAAAAAAGTATATAACTAAATGTTGAAATTCTTTTTATTTCGTGTCTGAAAAATTGAGGGGGTGGTTATATCCGTGGGGTGCCTATATTCAGGCAAATACGGTATCTCCTTTTTCAATAAATCACTGAACATTTCGCAATCATTTTGACCCAAAATTACACTTGTCTGTTTATTTGATGCAATTTAACCCAATTAAAGACCCATTAAACCAGTCTAGATGGGAATCTCGAGTCTCGCTCTCAATATTAAGTTAAAACATGAACAAAATTACAGTTTTGTACGGTATTAGCAATAGGAATTTGTGTCATTGGATCAACTATAATTCTGTAATTTGTAGAATTATTTCCCAAACTTTCACCGCTGTGTCAAAACACACCAAAAAAAAATAGTTTTGCTGACACCGTCTCATTACTTAGATAGTATGTCAGCTACAATAGAATATAGTACAATTCAATAGAATATAATACTCCATCATTGCTCCTTGCAGATATATTCATCTTGTACCACTTCTAAATATGCACTAGTTTGCATCACTTACTTAAATAAAGACTTGAACATGACAGAAATGTAGTAAAAGCAGGGAAATGACGGGATATTACTGTATGAATCTATGATCAGTTTCCGCAGGCGCGCTCTGAGATCTGGAAATAAAAGCTGCGTGGAACATTCTAGAAAGTCTGGAGCAGGTCGACCTTGAGATGAGAGCGAGGTCAACGTTCCCACAGCTGCTCCGGGTCTATTTGTGTACCTGCTCACAATACTGCTAATTCTACACAGCCACACCGACTCACAGCCTCGGTACACTTTTCTAAAAGAAGTTAAAAAAAGTAGAGTACGATAAAAACTGTTGCGTGACAATCGCTTTATCATAGTTAGATGACAATATATTCACAAAGGAAGCCGGAACAATCCTGCTTGCATTTGGCTCCGCCCATGATTCAAGAAAGACATGGTAATTAGCATAAGGGGCGTGGCCTTGCTGCTACTTTTTACGGCAGCACTTGAACAATTTGTTTGTTGGAAAATTATTGAAATAAATGATATATTTACATAAACCTCAACTGATCTCACACCTCTTTTCTTCCCGCTCGGATCAAAAATAAACCAGACTGTGGAAAAGGTGGGAAAAGTCCAGCAGAATATTTAAGATTTTCTGACCTCCACATCCACAACTTACATCCGTACCACCCAAATCAACCGAGCAATAAAAAAAAGGCCAAAATGTTTACCTCATTTAGAAAATAATTTGTGTGAATCTTTGACCAAAAGCACTTTGACTAAACCAAGAAACCTGTTGGATTTTCCTGAAATCTTGATAATTGCACATTTCATCGTTTCTCCTCCAAACAACTTCCATTTCTGGAGCCAATCTCATCGTCACTGGGCCTGACAGTGGGACACGCCCTGAATTGGTGGCCGACCAATCACAGACTAGACAAACGTATGGACAATTGTGGGAGGAAATCCACGAGAACCTTCAATTCAACGCTCCTCTGGGCTTCTCATGCCAAACTTAACGCAAAACTCAGCAATTTATTTAGACTGACTTTTTTACCGAGTGGTTGGTTGTAGTAGAGTGTCGTCTGTGGTTTACTTTTGCCCTAAACCAACACGCCAAGGCGGCAAATATTGGCTGAGATGTAAAATAAAGCCGCCGCAAAACCAGTGGATTCAAGATGCTAAAAAACCCACCAGGAAATCCCAGAGCGGCAGAATCTGCGACTGAAAAGATTCGCGGTTCAGTGAGGAGGAGGAGGAGGAGAAAGAGGAGGAGGAGGAGGAGGAGGAGAAGGCTCTGCCGGTCCGTTTACAGCCAGACAGCGTGAATGGCCACACAGTTTCCGTCATGAATGAGTCTTTCAGCCCGGTTCCTGCCACTAGAGATCAGGAGAAGAACGACAAACCGAAGGTGAAAACGCTGGACGAGGAGCGTGTCCAGCACAGATGACACCTTGTGAAGGCCAAGAACCAATCCAGTGACTGGAGCATTCAAACGCTAGTTTCTAGAGCCACGGGTAACTTCTGGAACCAGGTCTAAGATGGAAACTTCTGGATTGAGGGTTCAGATTGAAAATTCTAGAATTGACGGTTAAGACGGAAACTTCTAGATTGGAAGTTAAGACGTTATCTTCAGGAGTGACTGTTAAAATTGAAACTTCTGGACTGACGGTTAAGACGGAAACTTCCAGAATTACGGTTAAGATTGAAACTTCTAGATAGACGGTTAAGATTTTGTCTCTAGATAGACAGTTAAAATTGAAACTTCAAGAATTGGTGGTTTAGACGGAAACTTCTAGATTAGCGGTTAAGATGTTGACTTCTATTTTGGCGGTTAAGATATTATCTTCTAGGTTGACAGTTAAGATTGAAACTTCTACAGAAACGCTTAAGATTGAATCTTTTAGATTGACGGTTAAGATTGAAACTTCTAGAATCAGCGGTTAAGACGTTATCTTCTAGATTGAAGGTTAAGATTGAATCTACTGGATTGGTGGATCAGATGGACACATCTAGACTGACGGTTAAAATGTTGTCTTCTGGATTGAAGGTTAAGATGGAAATATCTAGATTGGAAGTTAAGGCGTTATCTTCTAGATTGACGGTTAAGAATGAAACTTCTAGAACTGGCGGTTAATATGGAAACTTCTATATTTACGGTTAAGAAAATATCTTCTGGACTGATGGTTTAGATGTAAACTTCTAGATTGCCGATTTACATCAAGAATTGACTGTAAAGACGTTATTTTCTGGATTGACGGTTCAGATGGAAACTTCTAGATTGACGATTAAAAGGGAAACTTCTAGATTGATGTTCAAGATTGAAACTTCTAGATTTACGAATAAGACGTTATCTTCAAGATTGATGTTTAAGACGGAAACTTCTGGATGGTAAATGATGGTGAGGAGAATCCGACGCGTCTTTTGTTGCTCTTTTTGTCCTCCCTGCCAAATTCCTGCAGTTGAGTGAACGCGGGTTTAACAGATCGGCGTGTGAAACACGGGATTTATCTCAGGACGATTGCGGCGCTGCGCGGTTTGACTCACGGACGTAAATGCCTCTGCGATTTAAAGCCTCATCTGTAAAACTGTAAATGAAACCAAATGTTGGTCTCTCTCTCACACACACACACACACACACACACACACACAGCTAACATCCGTGAGCTGTCAGTGTTACAGAAGAAAAGGTTGAAGTCTAATCCGAAGGACAAATTAAGGCAAAATAAAAGCAGGTGATCTGAAAAGAGAAGGGTGAGAGATTGATAGAACTCCCGTACATGAAATACATGTGTGTGAGAGAGAGTGAGTGACTGTGGGAGAGAGAGGAGAGGGGGGGGGGGGCGAGCGGGGGGGGGCAAGAAAGAGAGAGGGAGAGCAAGAGAGCGAGAGAGAGAAAAAGATAAAGAGGTAGAGAAAGATAGAGGGGGAGAGAGAGAGAAAGAAAGAGAGATAGAGAGAGAGTGAGAGAAAGAGTGAGACAGAGAAAGACAAAGAGAGAGAGAGAGAGAGAGAGAGAGAGAGAGAAAGAGTAGGTGAGAGACAAAGAGACAGAGAGAGAGAAAGTGAGACATAGAGAAAGACAGAGAGAGAGAGAAACAGTGAGACAGAGAGAAAGACAGAGATAGAGAGAGAAACAGTGAGACAGAGAGAAAGACAGAGATAGAGAGAGAGAGAGAGGTAGATCAAGAGAGCGAGAGAGAAAGAAAGAGAGAGAGAGAGAGTGTGGCTATTTCCAATTAAATTAGCGAATTAAAACTCCGCCCCTCCGGCCTGGAGCTCTCTCCCAGAGTGCACTGCGCCACCTGCCTGGCGTGGCACACAAAGCAAGAGCTCGGGTTTCACCGCCAGGCTTCGGGACAAAAGGCGTGTGCGTTCGGTGGCTGATCTGAGTGTAACGAGGCGTCGTCCCGCGGCCGAGTGCAGCACATTACGCAGGCATCCGCGCCCATGCCAGCGCCTCCATTAACATTCACCAGCTTCCCACTATATATAGCCGCTAACTAGCCGCATCTCAGCCGGAACCAGCCCAGACGCTTCCTCGCGTGTGGCCGAGCTGACGGAACACTCCCTCAGTCATTACTGTAATGCTCTTCTGGGAGCTTCTCCTGCCAAACTAATAGATAAACTTCAGTTAGTTCAGAATGCAGCTGCTAGATGACTCACCAGAACAACAAAGAATGACCGTATTAGTCCAGTGTTAATGTCGCTACACTGGTTACCTGTTAAATATCACATCCAGTTTAAAATTCTTAAATCACGTATGAAGCACGGTTTGGCTCCATTTAAGTCTAGACTGAAGACGCGTCTCTTCAACGAAGCATATTAATGAACCTGTTATAATAACTTACAGAAAAAGTTAATATATCGTATAGAAAGGCTGCCTAGTTTAGTGCTCGGAACCGAATCACACCTGCACCTCCCAAAACTGTCAAAATCTTTAATTGGTGTTTCATGTTTTTCTAATTGCGTTGTTTTTTCAGAGTTTCACTCCTCTCCTGAGCGCCGAGTGCCATACTAGCGGAATCTTCTAGGAGCTTCGGGTTCATGATGCCTCCTGGAGCTCTGTAGACCTGATGACGCTGTTGGCGTGGAGAAGTGGAGACGCCTCTTTCCCCACTGAGGAGGGAAACACCTTCCGGAACCATCATTAAAATGGCGCGGAACAACTAACGCACTGATTGTGTAGTGTTAGAATGGCAGAGGAGACTGGCACCAGTGAGCGGGTTCTCCACAGGGTTTGTTCCTCGTTAGAGAGGTTTATTACCTGGACACTGTCGCACATGTGCTTGCTCACTGCTCTTTGTCTTTGTCATAATCACAGCCATTTACTTAAACACCAACAACCAGACGATCAAATGAATAAAAAGCAACAATTCTCTTATATATTCACACGTGCGCTCTGAGACAGTTCAAACTGTGAAAAGCGCCTTACAAATGCTCAGAGCTTATCACTTATCAGCGAGCGGGCATCTGACTCCGCCCACAACACTAAACTCCCTGTGGACTGCCGTGGCATCCTCGCCACTCGCCGTGGGCATCAGAAAATACAGTGTGGGCACGAAACAAGCTGAGCGCAGTCAGACTGAACACTGATCGTGTAATAAAGCCATTCACATCAATGAGACAGAGATGGACAGATAGACAAATGGATGGATGGATAGACTAGGAGATGGAGATGTACAGGCAGACATACAGATGGAATGGCGGATGGATGGATAGACTAGGAGATGGAGATGTACAGGCAGACATACAGATGGAATGGCGGATGGATGGATAGACTAGGAGACAAAGATGGACAGACAGACAGACAGAATAATTGGATGGATGGATAGACTAGGAGACAGAGATGGACAAACAGATGGAGAGATTGATGGACTAGGAGACAGAGATGGACGGACGGATGAAAGGATGGATAGATGGTTAGACTAGGACACAGAGATGGACAGACAGATGGAGGGATGGGTGGATAGGTTGTGAGACATAGATGGACAGACAGACAGAGGAATTATGGATGGATAGATGGTTAGACTAGGAGACAGAGATGGACAGACAGATGGAGGGGTGAATGGATAGGCTGTAAGACAGACATGGATGGAGGGATGGTTGAATGGATGGATCACATGAGATAGAGATGGACAGATAGATGGATAGATGGTTAGACTAGGAGACATAGATAGACAGACAGATGGATAGACTAGGAGACAGAGATAGATGGACAGAAGGGACGGATAGAATAGGAGACCGATGAGATGAATAGATAAATAGAGAAGTTTGAATCCCAGTATGAAACATAGCGGTCGTAGTTTATCCGGAAGGTCCACACGAGTTGTGAAAAGTCAAATTCTAAACTTTGCGTTGAGACACGAGACAGAAAGACCAACCTGAGGAGTGGAGCACATCAGCATCAGCACCAGCATCAGGACCAATCTCTCCATACCCAGCATCTTCTTCCAGATCTGCCCGGTGATTGATGTCAGTCTGATTCCGGTCTGGAGATGAAGCAGAGCGAACACTTTAAAACACCAATCGGATCGGAACCGCTCGTCAAAATCGCCCAAACGAGCGAGAGATTCGGAACGGAGCCGATTCTGCGCCAGCGGCGAGGAGCTTGAATCCAAATCTTTTTAAAAACGGACCGGAACCGATAAGTAAAAACCGAAACGTGAGGTAAAAAAAATCCCATTTCACGAGCGATGAAAGTTGCTCGGCGACGGCGATCGCGGGTCCGGAACTCGGCGAGACTTCACCGCGCAGGTGCGAGGAGACGCGACGCCGCTTACTGTACCTGCGGGGACTCACATCGCAGCAGACCGCGGGGAGACGCCTGATCGCCGGCGGGCAGCGTGGAGACGGATCGCGGCGTGGACGAGAGCGAACTCGCCCCGTGTGTTCAGCCGCCGGAGAGTGATCCGATCTGACAGAAGTTACTCGGCTAAAAGCTGATCGGCCACAGCGTGACTCAAGCGCGACGTCTGGCGGACGAGCGCGGCACTGCAGTTAATAAACCAATAACGACTGATGATAGCGGACGGACACAAATCTGGCCAAATGGATCACATTCACACGAGTCAATATTGCTTCGTCATCGGATTTTAAATAAGTCAAACGCGTAAAATGTACATAGTTTATGCGTAAATTGTCAAAAACCACAAAATCGGTTCAGAGAGAGATTTGATGAGGGGAGATTTTAGAGAGAGAGAGAGAGAGAGAGAGAGAGAGAGAGAGAGAGAGAGAGCGCAGAGGAAAAAAGTACACAGAGTAAGAGAGAGAAGAAAGGAAAGAGGGGGAAATGGAGAAAGAACGAAGAGAGAGTGACAGAGAGGGAAAGAGAAGGATGAAGAGAGCAAAAAAGAAATTGAAAAAATACACTTAAGCGAGAGAAGAGAGGGAAGGAGAGAGGGGGATAGTAAAGAGGAAAAAAGAAGTAGAGAGAGCAAGTGAGAGAGAAAAGGAAAGAGGAGAATATTAAGGAAGTGTGAAATAGAGGCAAAAAGAAGGATGGAGAGAGAAAAGCAAAAAGAAATTAGGGAAAAACATACATTAGGCGAGAGAAGAAAGAAAAAGAGATGGAAAGAGAGAAATAAAGAAAGTGGGCACGGGATATGAAGAGAAAGATGACAATGCGGGAAAAGAAAGAGAAGGCAAAATAAAAAACAGAGAGTGGTAGAATGATAAAGAGAGAAAAAAGGAAAAGGAGAGAGAAGGCAAGAGGAAAAAAGAAATTGCGTTTCTTTCATGAAATGAAGAAATAAGTTACCGGTAAAATCAGGAAAGACCTTTGGCGCCCTCTGCTGTTATAAAACAACCACACACGTAAAACGTTTATCAAATCACGACACAAATCCATTTTTCAGTAAAATAAAAGAAAAATGAACAAAAGAAGCCTTAAAAAACATAAATGCTTTAACATCCGCAATCACAATGAAGGGGGTTATTTTAATGCTTTTGATGCCAAAAACGTTTACATTAAATTAATATTATGTACAATGCTGGCGTGTGTATAGATAATATAAAACACACACACACACACACACACACACACACACACACACACACACTCAATATTATTAAAGAGGGGAAACTTTCCTTCACAATCAACATTCACTCAGCGATTGTCTGATCTAACTACAGAAATACAGTTCAAGATTAGACGCAATTAATATTTACGAGTAATATATACACCTCCTTGTAATATATATTTCTCCTTGAGATCTCACACGTCAAACATCATCACAGATTATCCGTCAAGTCTGATTCGTCTGAAAATGTCCAAATATTTCACAAA
Organism: Paedocypris sp. Pulau Singkep; assembly: GCA_017309775.1. Taxonomy (NCBI): domain Eukaryota; kingdom Metazoa; phylum Chordata; class Actinopteri; order Cypriniformes; genus Paedocypris; species Paedocypris sp. Pulau Singkep. The sequence goes on along the minus strand of MU204300.1, from coordinate 1,559,721 downwards.
AATCAAGAATATTCCAGTCGCTCCAGATCCACATCGCCACTTTAAACTTTTGAATCGGCGTCAAATCGAATCAATCCATCAGGCTCCGATCCGCTCCATGTCTTCCCAATTCGGAATCCTCACACTCCGGTCTCCTTGTTTTCGTGTTTGCAGAAAAAGTGCACGGAGAGAGAGGCTTTCCTGTGCTGGTGCTGCTGGTGGCTGCTGGTCCCAGTGCCAGGAATCTGCAGCCGGACGCTGGGATTGCTCTCGTTCCACGTCCTGAAGAGATGAACGTGGTACCGTAGAGAAACCTGCCGGACAGAACCATCACATCCACTGGATATTAACCAGTCATCGGAAATACACGCAATTAATGGACGGTTTATTTGCTCAACCCTCATGTTCTGTTCGTTTCAGAGGAGCATTAATAATGTTCACGGGTGGATTTGGCATAATTTTATTATGTATGTAAGTGTCAGAAACCAGAATGTTCCATAAATGGTGTGTGTGTGCGTGTGTGTGTGTGCGTGTGTGTGTTTGTGTGTGTGCACGTGTGTGTGTGTGTGTGTGTGTGTGAGAGAGAGAGAGACAGTGGTGTATTATCTTTTTGACTCTTTTTAGCTTCTATTTTGTCTGAAGGGTCAAATTGACTCGAACATTGTCTTTGTAACAGAAACATGTAGCGGTGTTACAACTATTGTTTGTTTATATGTAGATTACACTAACTCAGACAAGTGAAACATTTAAAGTATTTAAACTTTTAAGTATTAATTTTTACTTTGAACACCAGTCAATTAGACCCGAACAGTATCTATGTAACATAAAAATGTATTAACATAAACTCAAAAGTATTTTTTCCCCTTTGAAACGTTTCATGTTTGGCTTAATTGGTGAGAGAGTGAGAGAGAGAGAGAGAGAGAGAGAGAGAGTGT